>OX439035.1:119456761-119509103 GCA_949317995.1 Acholoe squamosa | reverse complement strand
TGAATTGCTACGATTGGTCTACCAAATCCTATGTTACATACATAAGACCCACCTAGTGTGCCTGAATTGCTATGATTGGTCTACCAAATCCTATGTTACATACATAAGACCCACCTAGTGTGCCTGAATTGCTACGATTGGTCTACCAAATCCTATGTTACATACATAAGACCCACCTAGTGTGCCTGAATTGCTACGATTGGTCTACCAAATCCTATGTTACATACATAAGACCCACCTAGTGTGCCTGAATTGCTATGATTGGTCTACCAAATCCTATGTTACATACATAAGACCCACCTAGTGTGCCTGAATTGCTACGATTGGTCTACCAAATCCTATGTTACATACATAAGACCCACCTAGTGTGCCTGAATTGCTACGATTGGTCTACCAAATCCTATGTTACATACATAAGACCCACCTAGTGTGCCTGAATTGCTACGATTGGTCTACCAAATCCTATGTTACATACATAAGACCCAACCTAAGGGAGTGGTAGTTATTTATCAACAGGGGGGTTGGTGGGTTTTTACGCCCCCCTCGACAGTAGTCAAAACTTTTTTTGCACCCCCTGCGCCGGAAGCCCATATAATTTTCGTGCCTCTCTTTGATCTATAGTAGCTTGCGGGCTTTTCTGCTAAAAATAGGGTAAATTGTTATTAGCCCCCCTCCAGAGGGTTCAAAATTTGTTTAGCCCCCTCCCAGGAGGGGTCTGAAATGTTTATTCCCCCCCCCCCTCAAACCGACCACACACCCCCTGTTGATAAATTAATGACCACTCCCTAAGTGCCTAAATTGCTACGACTGGTTTACCAAATCCTATGCCACATAAACTCCAATCCTAGGAATTATTCTAGAGCTGACGATGGTGCACCTCTCCATGAGATAGCTAAGCCATCAATCATTAAAAATGTCAGGTATATTGAAATATACCCTACAGGTAAAGATACGTATATAGAGAGCAAATGAATTATCAAATTCTCCCAAGATAGATATAATGGGCATAATCACGTGTTGCAACAAGATATACATGGACATGTACGATCAGGTATCGTTTCATCTACAAAGGTTCCAACCCTTTATCGGCCGTTATACCATGGTTATCACAATTCAGAACGATTTTGGGTGCCCAAACTGGATAATCTGAATGATTTTAACACTGGATAGAGGCACTGAGTTGAAACATGAATATTGACAGTGTGAAAATTTTCCGTCCCCCCCTCCGAGGGATCTGAAATTTTTCCGTCCCCCCCTTTTATTCTATAGTCGCACGTGGGCTTTTTCGCTCAGAATGGGTGATTTCCCCCCCCCCCTTAGAGGGGTCTGAACTTTTGTTGTCCTCCCCAAACCCACCAACCCCCCCCCCCACCCCCGTTGTCAAAAAATGACCACTCCCTTAGGCCCCTTAAAGAGTTAATTTCGATGATACAGCCATGCTTCCTTACTGTGTCATTTCACAATAGACAAAGACTACAATTATCTGTGCATTTATAAATTGAACCTCTGAGTCAGAGTACTTTGTCCTAATTAGTATAATAACATTTATATAGTGCCGAGGTTCATTGAATCATTGGCTGACTCCATCAAAATTCATATAATGTATCTTATGTCTTTGTGAAGCAATTCCAACCTCTATATACGACCATACGGAAGAGTGAAAAATCAAGAAGGAAAGATGAGAATGACTACATTCTCGGCCACAATTGTAAAAGGGCTATAAATACTGCTGTAGTGCATACAGCAGCATCCATTTCAGATCATTGGTTTTGTACCTACAGCAGCTACTACTGTATTTCAGAATAAGAAGCACTCTACTGTAAAACACTTGTGGCGGGCTGACAGTGTACCATAGTGCAAGAATGGCTTTGGCTGTTTCCAAGCAAAAAAAAAAAAAAAGAAAAAAAATAAGAGAAAGGAAAAGGAAAACCGGAATCAAAATGCTGCATTAATGCATCATAATGCTGCATTAATGCATCATAATGCTGCATTAAGTCATCATGATGCTGCATTTATGCATCATAATGCTGCATTAATGCATCATATTATTGCATCAATGCATCATAATGCCGCAATAATGCATCATAATGCTGCATTAATGCATCACAATGCTGCATTGATGCATCACAATGCTGCATTGATGCATCATGATGCTGCATTAATGCATCATGATGCTGCATTAATGAATCATAATGCCGCAATAATGCATCATAATGCTGCAATAATGCATCATAATGCTGCATTAATGCATCAGAATGCTACAATAACGCATCACAATGCTGCATTAATGCATCATATTAATGCATAAATGCATCATAATTCTGCATTAATGCATCATAATGCTGCATTAATGCATCATAATGCTGCATTAATGCATCATAATGCTGCATTAATGCATCATAATGCTGCATCAATGCATCATAATGCTGCATCAATGCATCATAATGCTGCATCAATGCATCATAATGCTGCATCAATGCATCATAATGCTGCATTAATGCATTATATTAATGCATCAATGCATCATAATGCTGCATTAATGCATCATAATGCTGCATTAATGCATCATAATGCTGCATTAATGCATGACAATGCTGCATTTATGCATCACAATGCTGCAATAATGCATCACAATGCTGCATTAATGCATCACAATGCTGCAATAATGCATCATAATGCTGCATTAATGCATCACAATGCTGCATTAATGCATCATATTAATGCATCAATGCATCACAATGCTGTATTAATGCATCACAATGCTGCATTAATGCATCACAATGCTGCATTAATGCATCATAATGCTGCATTAATGCATCATAATGCTGCATTAATGCATCATAATGCTGCATTAATGCATCATAATGCTGCATTAATGCATCATAATGCTGCATTAATGCATCACAATGCTGCATTTATGCATCACAATGCTGCAATAATGCATCATAATGCTGCATTAATGCATCACAATGCTGCAATAATGCATCACAATGCTGCAATAATGCATCACAATGCTGCAATAATGCATCATAATGCTGCATTAATGCATCACAATGCTGCATTAATGCATCATATTAATGCATCAATGCATCATAATGCTGCATTAATGCATCATAATGCTGCAATAATGCATCATTATGCTGCATTAATGCATCATATTAATGCATCAATGCATCATAATGATGCATTAATGCATCACAATGCTGCAATAATGCATCATAATGCTGCATTAATGCATCATATTAATGCATCAATGCATCAGACCTACCCTTAGGAGTATATCAACTCTTTAAGAGTCGCCATTGCAGGAGTGCATCATGCTCTTCGATATGCATGATGCACCAATTGAGTGCTAGCGTGTCTGCTTGCCGGCACTTCATTGGTGCATTAAGCAGACACTCCAGGAGTGCATAGTCCTTACCAGAGCTGCATTCATGCATCATGGCAACAAACAGTCAGGATGCATCAATCCACAATCGCCCTATATAGAGTTAAGTGTATGCAGGCTTCCTCATAAGCTAGATTTCCATTTCTTTCTGGTTTCTCCCTCTTTTTAACAACGAAATAGAAAAGGTCTGGAAAGAGGACTAGCAGGTCAGTGGCACACTCACGAATCTAACACGATGCAGTCTGTATGTGAAGAAAAAGTAAAGACTGTCACAGAAAAGTGTTGTTTAGATACCAGATGGGGGCCTTTCCCACTCTTACCCTCTTCCTCCTTTATGATAACTTAGGTATGTGAAAGGCATCAGCACATACACATTTAATATGTTTAGATATGGGTGTAGTCCTATTCAATGCTTCCCAGTAGAGAGTGACGCTGTAGTACTGAGCGTATAAGGTGCGGCTTATTTGCAACGTGGACCACTGGTGTATCTTAATCGCTCCCGCGACAAAGGTATGGTTGAATGTAACCCAGAACATGAAACCATCTGAGAGATGCAAGTGTGCGCATGATGCATCCATGGGATGCAAGTGTGCGCTTCATCCATCTCAGACATGCAAGTGTGTGCTTGGCCCATCCGAGGGACGCAAGTGTGCGCATGACCCATGTGAGTCATGCAAGTGTGCGCATGAACCATCTGAGGGATGCAAGTATGCACATGACCCATCTGAGGGATGCAAGTGTGTGGTTGACCCATCTCAGACATGCAAGTGTATGCATGACCCATCCAAGAGATGCAAGTGTGTGGTTGACCCATCCGAGGGATGCAAGTGTGCACTTGACCCATCTCAGAGATGCAAGTGTGCACTTGACCCATATGAGAGATGTAAGTATGTGCATGACCGATCCGAGGGATGCAAGTGTGTGGTTGACCCATATGAGAGATGCAAGTGTGTGCATGACCCATCTGAGGTATGCAAGTGTGCGCCTGACCCATCCATGGGATGCAAGTGTGTGGTTGACCCATATGAGAGATGCAAGTGTATGGTTGACCCATCTAAGAGATGCAAGTGTGTGGTTGACCCATCAAAGAGATGCAAGTGTGTGGTTGACCCATCCAAGGGAAGCAAGTGTGTGGTTGACCCATCTCAGGGATGCAAGTGTGTGGTTGACCCATATGAGAGATGCAAGTGTGTGCTTGACTCATCCGAGGGATGCAAGTGTGTGCTTGACTCATCTGAGGGATGCAAGTGTGTGCTTGACCCATCTCAGAGATGCAAGTGTGCACTTGACCCATCCGAGGGACGACTGACATGGCACAATCTCCCCCTCCATTCCCTACCCTGCAGCTGCCCCTTTCCCGTCCTCTTTCCCGTATACCCCTTTAACACAATCTCTCCCCCATTCCCTCCAACCCTTTTCACCCACTCCTCCATCCCCAACCTTTCTCCAACCCTTTCCCCTACCCTTCTCCTTCCCTCACCCTTCATACTTCCCCCTTCCCCCATCCCTTCCCCTCATCCCTTCCACTCCTACCCTCAACCCCCTCCCCTCACCACCCCTTTCCTCTTTACTCTCCCCTTTACCCTTCCCCCGCCCCCTTCCTTCCCACCCCCTTTCTGAACCCCTTTCCCTACCCGTCCTGCTATGCCCCTTTCCCCTCTGCTGCCTTTCACCCCCATCCCCAAGGCTTCAACCAAAACCTTCCCCTTTCCCCACCCCTACCCCCATCCACCCCTCCCTTAGTATTTGTTTTCTCTGCTTTATATACAGGGTAGGGCCTGTACCAGGCTCAGAGCTCTAGATCCCTTTATGTTTTTTTTGTCAGTCTTCCTCTTGCCCCTGGGAAGTTCCACCCGTGACTTGAGTTTATTTGTATAAATATGGTTCGTTTTTTTACTGTCTAGACAAAAGTGAATCCCCCTTAGACTTAGACAGGAAATTCCCTTTTAGATGTTTCACAACACCCCGCCTATAAGGCGCACTTTTCATATAGGATACACCACCCTTTGAGGTGCATCCATGCAGAATCCTATTTTTGTTCATAATACACATAGGTAGATATCCTCATGTATAGGGCGCACCCCTAACTCTAGTCAATCTTATCTTTAAGGCAATACGCCTGTTATTCCAGGGAGCAGAACTCTGGTTGCTAAGGATCTGGCAAAGGGTCAAATTACATAGGCAGTGTTCTAGAAAAAGTCTTTTTTTTCTCATTTCTCTACTAATATTGGGATTAGAAAATAATGCATCAAATATGTGTCGATTTTGAATATCTTTCAGATTTTATAATGCGTTCTACCATAATTGGTCTAGAGCTATTCTGATAAAGGTGTTAACACCTATATAATTTATTTCCGATATAATTTAACCCATCATGAGGATCCTTATCAGTGGTGAGATGAGCCTGATAAGGGCTACACTGGTTGCTATGAAGTCACTGCTGCGCCCAAGAATCGTACCAACGGTGGTACCGTTTTGAATAACCAGACACTAAAAGGTGAGGCTCCACTACGCGATTTTTGCTGAAAGTCAGAGTTATTCTCACAAAAGCAGACACAAACACAGATTATAGAATGGTATTTGTTATTATTTCAAGGTGTAAATAGAAGATTGAGAGAGCTTTTTGTTTATGTGGGGAAGGCTTTGTGTACAATCTCAGGCACATTTTTGTTGCCCAAAGATGTTTTTGTTTACTAAATCAAGTTGACCTAATGTAAATATTGCAGACTTTCACACTGATGACTCTCTGCAACTCAATATCAGACAGGTTTGATTTTTGCAGTACAAGACCCTGCGATGTGACTGCTGTGTTGTTATTTATATTTTGCTGTGTTGATGTTTATATATTAAACTCCCACCCAATCACAGAGTCTATGCAGGTGCAGGTTAGTTGGTAAATATGGCACACAAGGAGAGAGATCACCCATAAAATAACCCCTGAAATCTCATGTTTACAATTTTGAATCTCATGTTTACAATATAGCAATGTCAACACCCTATACCTTAGGCACTATAGGGATAAAATTAGGTGAGACTGTACCAAAAAATCGCGTAGTGGAGCCCCACCTTATGGATTAAAAGGGGTAGGTGTGTACGATCTTCTGCCCGTATGGAGTGGCAAAAGAGCTTTGAACCTTGAGACCTCTGTATTATATTTAAAAAGGAAACAGCAAAACAGTTCGCTCCCCTAAATCCAAACTGTTTGACAAATAAAAAATAATGAATGCATGCATTCTACCGAAATAGCAGCTTCAGACGTGTAGGATCGGTTTGATGTGCATGGTGTGTGGATACACAATGCTGTGTTGTTGCTAATGTATCTATAAAATCTATACAGAGGCGTAGGAAGCAAATCTTCATTGAGGGGGCCCAGTGGGGTCCCAATTTGAACACCTTGAATTATCGGCTCGAGCGCGATGATGCCTATACATACCCATAATAGAATTTAATAGAAAAATATTTTTGGTGAATTTTAGATCTGATTTGAGGTTCAGGGCTCCATTTTCCCTATCCCTTTAACATATTAATCTAATTTGGGATGGAATGTTTTAGCTGCTTTTCCATTTCATTATGACTTCTTGGTAAATTTTTGGGGGGGCCCAGACATAATCAGGCCCCCCCTCCTTTATGATTGGGGGGCCCAGGCCCCCCTGGCCCCCCCTTTTCCTACACCCCTGCTATATCATGTCCATGGTCGTCATGATGCATGGATATAGCCCTAGGGAATCACTCACCAAGGCCAGCCACGGCTATATTCATGCATTGATGCATCATGACGACTAATGGACATGATGCACTCCTGCATCATATTATATTCCCCAGATTATATGGGTCTGATTATTGTTCCAAGTACTGACAACAATGGGTGAATATTTCTATATGGGATGTAAAAATATACCATCTAAAGACAGGGGCCTCTGCAAACAAACTATGGGATTCATTTGTCCTCCCCCCTCTCTTTGCCCCCCCCCCCAAAAAAAAAAAATAAAAAAAATCACTCGCTCACTACTGTAAACTTCACCACGTGAAAAAGAAAAAAAAAACAAAAACAAAAACAACAACAACAACAACAACAACAAAAAACCGCTATTGTTGACACCATCTTATTTTAAAAGAAAAACTACTTTAAGGTTCCCCCAACTTTTCGCAAAGGAGTCTAATTCAGAGCAAGTTAATTCCATCACAGTATAAGGTGGGAATCGGTCTCTCAGGCTGGGGACTGGAAGGTACGCTAGCTGCAGTGAGAATCGATTTCCCAATCTTTTTTGCAACGGCCTCCAGGTGTCCTACAGAATACACCATACAACAGTGTAAACTGATAATCTCCATCCTCCAGGTGCTGCACATAGCCTTAGTCTTTTCAAAGACGGAAATGCGGTTAATATGCGAGGATTTTTGGTAGGATTCAGTCGTGAAGTTGAGGCATCTTTTTCTCCATTCTCAAGGGCACATATTTCTCGTCTGTCTTTCTATCTTTATTTTGTGTTAATTTGGGAGGTATGCCTTTCTCCATTGGTTACAAGATACTAGAGGGTAAATAAAAATGGCATCTCTAGACACGATTCGGGTGTCAGCTCTACTCGACACAGTTTCTTAGGCCAAGATTTTTAACCAGTTTCATGTCATAGTAACACAAGATGTATACTAGAAAAAGAACAGTAAATAGATTTTAGTCAATTTGGAAGTGAGATCATCCAATGTGTACTTGAACTTGGAAGCTAAGGGACTAATATTGGACCAATGATATTGCAGCGGAACAATGTTGTACAAAAGGATATTGCATTGAACTAATCAGTCAGTCGTTTCTGAACCCCCCCCCCCCCATCCGGGAGGGTGATGTGGGCATGGGCAGTGGGGCTCTAAACATATGGGTCATAGAAAATAAGAGAGAAAAATCACAAAATCATTGAAAGATTAGATGGAAAATGAACAGAAAAATCGAAAATAAATCAGGAATTTTTAAACCTTAGGATATGTAGAAACAATACAGCCAAATGAGAAAAAGAAATAACTCCTTCATGAAAAATTCAGGGGCGGTGGAACCATTTGGAAGTTGGGGGGGCAAAGGTCAGGTAGTGCCCGTGACCCCCCTCCCTCCGAAATTGGGGGGGGGGAGGCGAAAGCATTTTTGAATTATTGGATTCATAGTTGTGACAATGGTGATTGAGGGTCTGGGCCTCCCCCAGAAAATTTTGAATTTTCAGGGCCACAAAGGTGCATTTTGAAGAAAGAAGATGCATTCTGTGGGCTCTAATGAATCCCCCCTCCTAACTACAGGCCTAAAAGATAAGGCCTAAAAGTCAGAAGAATCCCGTAGAGAATCTCTACGAAATATAAAATGGATGCCCTGCCCTCCCCTCCCAAAAGAAAACTTGAAAATCTAGACACCATATGGTGCATTCTCAAGCAACTTCTAACACAATTCCCCTCTGTGTTACCCCAGATCTACCAATAGACTTTATCTTTCTGTCAGGACTATTGATCATATGGATCTTAGCCTAGTAGATCTATCCCATATTTTTCATATATCTCCCACCATGGAAAATTTTGGGATTTTGAGAGTAAAATGGTGCATTTTGGGGAGTTCTACAAGTATAATTGGATCGTGTATTGGATTCAAATTGTAGGCCCTATAAATTGACATTGGTATTGCCCTGAAATGTCACAATTTTCTGCAAAAAGTTGGGGGGGGGCAAAAACATAGTCTTGCCCCCCAACACGAAAGTTGGGGGCATTTGACCCCTGCCCCCCAGTTCTGCCGCCCCTGAAAGTAGAGAGATTTGTAAACCAGGGGTCAGAAGTTGGAGGCCTCAATTGGACCCTTATCTTATCTCTTATCCCTGATCTTCTCAAAACTTCTCCCACTGACTGTAATGTTGAACCATTGATATGGCATTGGACTGAAATTGTACCAACAATATCACATTAGACCAATGTGCACTAATGATATAGCATTGAACTACTTTTGTACAAATGATATAGCATCGGACTACTTTTGTGTCAATGATATAGCATTGAACTACTTTTGTACAAATGATATAGCATTGGACTACTTTTGTGTCAATGATATAGCATTGAACTACTTTTGTGTCAATGATATAGCATTGAACTACTTTTGTACCAATGATATAGCATTGAACTACTTTTGTGTCAATGATATAGCATTGGACTACTTTTGTACCAATGATATAGCATTGAACTACTTTTGTACCAATGATATAGCATTGGACTACTTTTGTACCAATGATATAGCATTGGACTACTTTTTGTACCAATGATATCGTATTACTGACATTGTACCAATGATATAGCATTGGACTACTTTTTGTACCAATGATATCGTATTACTGACATTGCACCAATAGCATTAGATTAATCGTGCACGAATGAAATCACATTGGACTAATGTTGTACAAGTGATATCGCATTGGCTTATAGCATTCTCGGGCTTCCCTAGCCCACTTAAAAGGGTCTATATCTCGTCTTTCCTATCCCCTCAGATGTGTGTGGTGCACATATGCACGGGCACTGACACATTCCTCTGTGAAATTGTGTAATGTAGTTCTCGCCATGAATATGACCTTAGCTGTTGAAATGGCGTTAAACATCTATTACTCACTCACTATAACATTCTCTGATATGTTCTCCCAAAGTCAGGGTGCAGCTTATGCGAGGGCGCTGCCTATGTGCAAGTTTTGCCTAGACATGTGCGAGTACACGTGATTCATTTTCTACATATTATATTGTTGCTACTATAGGCAGACGACACCACCCTTCCTGTGTATGTATTTATGGGCAGCCTGCCAGAGTAGTACAAACATTGCAATAGTTATAACTAACTGGGCTGTAATAACTGTATATATTAACCTCATTCCTCCGTTCTTTTAATTTTTTTTATTCTTTTCTCTACATGATGTACTATAGGGCTGACCCGGGACACATTTTCAACCAATGAAATGACTCCCTCCATTCACTGCAGAATTTTTTGGGTACATTATGTAACATCTGGTACCCACCATGTGGGCTGTTATCAGTGCTTATCTCGCCACGTACAAGATCAAGCAATGGCAGACCCACTGGACCTCAATACTAAGCCCTATACCCTATGTCACGTCTGCTGGCGAGGCCCCTTACAGACTTGATGATTAAGGTACCATAGTTATAAAAATAAACCTTGACAAAGTCAGAGATCTGTCAGTTTCTCAATGCAATCTGAATGAAAGATACCAGGTAATACCTGGTAATAACACCCACCTGGAGGATGCCCCCCATTGGAGGGGGCGCATTCCCTATTTTTGAGCAAATTTTGGGGTTCAAAATATGTAATTAAATTTTTAAGTACTGGCAAAAAAGGAGGGGGCGCGTGCCCCTCGCCCTCGTCTGAACTTTAGGTGAATTACTCACCAGGGCTGCATTCATGCATCAAGATGTTCATTTTGCATGATCCACATAAGGACAACAGCCTAATGCACCCTACAACCCAAACCCCCTCACGTCCCTCATAATGCATCTTACAAGCCAAACTCCCTCACGTCCCTCATAATGCACCCTGCATGCCAAACTCTCTCACGTCCCTCAAAATGCACCCTACAAGCCAAACTCCCCCACGTCCCTCATAATGCATCCTACAAGCCAAACTCCCTCACGTCCCTCATAATGCATCCTGCAAGCCAAACTCCCTCACGTCCCTCATAATGCACCCTACAAGCCAAACTCCCTCACGTCCCTCATAATGCACCCTACAAGCCAAACTCCCTCACGTCCCTCAAAATGCACCCTACAAGCCAAACTCACGTCCCTCATAATGCACCCTACAAGCCAAACTCCCTCATGTCCCTCATAATGCACCCTATAAGTCAAACTCCCTTACATCCCTCAAAATGCACCCTACAACCCAAACTCCCTCATGTCCCTCATAATGCACCCTATAAGTCAAACTCCCTTACATCCCTCATAATGCACCCTACAACCCAAACTCCCTCATGTCCCTCATAATGCACCCTACAAGCCAAACTCCCTCATGTCCCTCATAATGCACCCTATAAGTCAAACTCCCTTACATCCCTCATAATGCACCCTACAACCCAAACTCCCTCACGTCCCTCATAATGCACCCTACAAGCCAAACTCCCTCATGTCCCTCATAATGCACCCTATAAGTCAAACTCCCTTACATCCCTCATAATGCACCCTACAAGCCAAACTCCCTCATGTCCCTCATAATGCACCCTACAAGCCAAACTCCCTCATGTCCCTCATAATGCACCCTATAAGTCAAACTCCCTTACATCCCTCATAATGCACCCTATAAGTCAAACTCCCTCACATCCCTCATAATGCACCCTACAAGCCAAACTCCCTCACGTCCCTCATAATGTACCCTGCATGCCAAACTCCCTCACGTCCCTCATAATGCACCCTACAAGCCAAACTCCCTCACGTCCCTCATAATGCACCCTACAAGCCAAACTCACGTCCCTCATAATGCACCCTACAAGCCAAACTCCCTCACGTCCCTCATAATGCACCCTACATGCCAAATTCCCTCACGTCCCTCATAATGCACCCTACAAGCCAAACTCCCTCACGTCCCTCAAAATGCACCCTACAAGCCAAACTCACGTCCCTCATAATGCACCCTACAAGCCAAACTCCCTCACGTCCCTCATAATGCACCCTACAAGCCAAATTCCCTCACGTCCCTCATAATGCACCCTATAAGCCAAACTCCCTCACGTCCCTCATAATGCACCCTACAAGCCAAACTCCCTCACGTCCCTCATAATGCACCCTACAAGCCAAACTCCCTCACGTCCCTCATAATGCACCCTACAAGCCAAACTCCCTCACGTCCCTCATAATGCACCCTACAAGCCAAACTCCCTCACGTCCCTCATAATGCACCCTACAAGCCAAACTCCCTTACGTCCCTCATAATGCACACTACAAGCCAAACTCCCTCACGTCCCTCATAATGCACCCTACAAGCCAACCTCCCTCACGTCCCTCATAATGCAGGAGTGCATCATGGTCCGGCATGATGCACCAATGAAATGATCAGCACTCCAGGCACATAAGCGAGCTACTCGCCATGGCTGCATTTATGCATCATGCCCTCAAATGGGCATGATGCATTAACACACAATTGCCATTTAACAGGTTATAATGCACCTTACTCGCATGACTTCCTCATGCTCTTCATACTGTATTCAGGTGTTTCTCCTTTTTTTCTCCTCCTGGGCTGGTTGTAGTAAACAGGTACACACACACACACACACACACACACACACACACACACACACACACACACATACAGGTGTAACCAGCAAATTGGGGACACTGTTGCACACTCCTCCAAAGCGGGGACATTCCTACATTCACCCAGCTTTCACTTAATTCGGGTTCAATTTAGAGCACAAGTCCATTTTAGCTCCCATTAAACAGTAAACAGTTATAGTGCAAAATACCAAACTGGCCTCTGATGCTCCCAAGTAGACCAGTATGATGTGCCTAAACTGAGGACATGGCCAGTGTTTCATAAGCGAAGTGAGGACATTTGTACAATTCGAATAGCTATCTTATATCTACTTTTCTGATCCTAAACACAAGAGTATTCAGTCTATTTATGAAGAATAGACTGTTTTTTTAAATAACCAAGACATTATTACCTACCCGTGTGCTCAAACAAATTGGTGACTCAAACAATGTGTATGAAAACTGAGGACATAATCACACAGTATGTGTATGTGAATAGAGGACTTGATCTTAGATATACTCCACACAGTGTGTTTGCAAACTGAGGACTTAGCCACAACAGAGTGTGTATGCAAACTGAGGACATACAGTATGTATGCAAACTGAGGAAATGGCCACACAGTATGTGTTGTTAAACTCTATGTGTTGGAGTTACTATTAAAGATGAGTTCTGAGAATTGTTTGTAAAGGAAAGGGTAGACAGGATATAGTAAGGTGACTAATGATAGTGAGAAGATAACAGTTATAGATGATAGAAACAGGTATCTAACAGTGTATGCAAATAGAGGACATTAGTACACAATGTGGGCAAATACAGGACCTGGTTAAAGATAACGTCCATAAAGTGTGTGTATACAAACTAATACAGTGCGCGTCTGCAAAAAGAAAACTAGTGTATACATACTCTGAGCAAACCGATGACATATCCAAAATTAGATTTTCATTGTAAAGGGAGTCCTTGTGATAAGGTTCCCCTTGGGAGTAAGTGGATATAGGAGGAACTGCAGAAGAGAAAACATTTAGATGGCTCTGATGTACTGTACAAAATTTTCTTCTGAACCTAAAACCAACATTAAGGTAATATACAGTCAAAAACACAGAAAAATAATCATGCAACTTTTGAGAAGATATGCATGAACAACTGCTGTATGTTTTCTCTGCTCTACTCTCTGACAGCTCTAATGTAGGAAGGACAAAGACATATTTATGTCAGTCCTCCCCCTGGCTTATGGGGTCTTTAGTCAGTCCTCACCATATACTGTGGGGTCCCTCCCCACTTCAAAGCTTCAGCACTGCAGGGATTAGTATACAATTTGCCTGTTTCTGTGACCCAATTAACCTAAGGTTCTGGTCACATTAATTAAGGTATTGGCTCTATATGACAGGAATAAAAACATACATACATCACTTTTCATGTTACTCATAGACCCAAAGTCTGCTCTCAATCAACATTCTCATTTTTTTTTAGTTTTCATTAACTGACATATTATTGGATGGTAATACTCAAGTGTACATTAATTCAGATGAGAAAAGGGCCAGAAATTGAATTCACTATTGTTGTATGAATGTGGACCACAAGAATTGAATTGTTATTAGACATTGGTGCATGCAGGTAAATATCTATAATGTTCCCTTGATACAGACACATTTTTGGTTCATATACCTTCTGCTGCTGGGATGTGGGATCGTTGTTCAGTCACCACCCTGGAGTGTGGGGTCCTGTCATTTTAGTGTGCATGTTGGTGATATCACTGATATCATGGAATTGGTACATCAATATAGATCAATATAAATTTGTGTAAAAAGGGGTAGGCAGGTTCATGGATAAGGATATGTATTTTTTAAACATGACTAGTATCTAATTTGTCTGGAGATCATACAGGTACTATGTTAAAAATGATTTTCAGCAAGCACTTAAGTCTTTTGACTTGCACAACTTCTATTATAGCAGGGACCCTAATACATGCTGGGATATCATGTGCGCAAGTATGCACACAAAACTAAATAAGACCTGTCCCATAAGGATCATGAGAATTAGACAATACAGACACCTTCCTGGTTCATACACCTTCTGCTCCTGGGATGTGGGATCCTTGTTCAGTCACCACCCTGGAGTGTGGGGTCCTGCCATTTTGGTTACACTATATATAAAAATGGGTTGCTAGATCGCTGGTTAGAAATGTTCAATTTGTGACTGCTTCAGAGTGGAGTACCCTTCTCCTGGCACCCTATCACCACCTCCCGGCCTCCTACCACCTCCCTGTGCCTAAGTCTATTCAAATACTACATCTACCATTATTACCTCCTTCTTCTATGAAACCTCTCCCACTTCCGACGGACGTGGACCTAGAGTCTGTCTGTTTGTCTGCTTCTTTCACGCACTGACGTGACTTTTTCCACCTAACTCTGCCCCCAATTTATGTTACTTTTTCACTGTTGAATAGTCTATCCTCACTTTCTCCTCATCTAAGTCAGTTTGAAACGGGTATGGTAATCTGACTCTTAGAGAAGAGTAATAAAAACGTATTTTGTCAGGTGGATCTTCGGTTTAGTTCCAACCTCCACATCGCCCTTTACACTCATTGAGGCAGTCCCACCATGCATCATTATCATGAATATAACGTAACTTTATGAATTATATGGTCAGCCTAAATAGGCTAGGATTTTATACTATAGAAAGTGGAATTTTGCACTGATTTTTCACACACAGCACAAGTCTCTTAAGGTCAATTGGGGACATTTTGTTGACACACTTAAACAGTCATAACCCTTCTTTGAAAAGCCTCAGCATGTTAATCATTCTGAATTTAGTATGTGTGGCCACTAGAGTGATAGGGCTAATTGTGTCTTTTTCTTCCCTTTTCTGAGTAAAGGCTAGATAATCATTACATAAATGTTGAGATACTGAAAGTGAAAAATGAATTGCCAGGTCAATATAGAGGTGCAGTAAACATAGTCACGTCATGTACTTAACTACAACCTAGTACAGAATGTAACAGATAATAACTCGCTCTGATTAACACAGAGTATAATATTTCTGTAGATGAAGCTATATAGTTTCCCCTTCTGTCATAGACATCACCCTGGAGTGTGGGGTCCTGCCATTTTGGTTACACTATATATAAAAATGGGTTGCTAGATTGCTGGTTAGAAATGTTCAATTTGTGACTGCTTCAGAGTGGGGTACCCTTGGGGTACCAGATGAAGCAAAATTTTCAGGCTATGAAGAAGTGAGGGATGTGCCAGCTAACTCGACATGATATGTTGACATTTAAACAAAAATATTCTAATACTTTAGGGGTGTTTCACTTTGTTTCACTTTCAACTTGATTAGTTCCTGATACTTTGGTTTTGAGGTGTTCTTTGTTTACTTGTGTAATGGTTTGAATCAATGTCTTGACCAGTTTGAAGTTGAGACCAGACAATGGATCTCGGGTTAGTGCAACTGGCACGTATTTATTACAGTATATGGTTTACATCTACCTCGAAGTGTACTGCTTAACTGTAATGTAAGCTCAGGTAAAAGTGGTCCGAATCTGTCGACAGCTAGAGCCATACTAATGCCTTCCCTGGCCCCAGGTAGGAGCTGGGACGAGGCCAACAGTGCTGCCACCACCCCGCAGAGACCAGGGGTCGAGGATACCTCTGGTGACTACCGGTGATGGGCGCACCACTCGAGACGCCCTCTCGAGGGAGATGCTCACCCTATATCACGATCGATGAGCCCCTACACTACCCCCACCAGAATAAGAAAAGGGGTGTGTAAAAAAATGTATTTAACATTGTGACAACTTCGTTATTCTAAAAAATAAGGGCTCGAAGTAATAAACGAGAGTTCGAAGTAGAACGTGATATGTTATTTATGTGACGTCTTAGTATTAGGAGTTGACCACATATAATTATATTAGGTGAAGTAAACATATTTATACACTATGAAACAATGTAGAAGAAAAATATGGGTCGAGACAAGTTCGGAAGAACATGTTCTAACCCGTACATAGAGTATTTCAATGTATGTTATTAATGACATACTATGTTTGTAATTATATATAGTAAAGTGTTACATAACCCGAAAAGAAAAATTTTACAGTTCACGTATGAACCCTATATAATAGTTTTTTTAGCACAGTTTACAGTAACTGTGGGTTTTTTACATTTATAATTATACATATACATATATACCACTATTAACCTTGAAGTGTGAACACAATTGGTATGTACCTGCGGAATATTATTAATATTTAAGGTAACAGATCTCGTAGGTTTATAGCACCAATTAGTTTGTTTACCAGTGATAAATAGACATATTTTATGAGATCGAACCTAGTGGATGACGTTAGGATCGAGATTTTAAATAAAACTAATTTTATGCGTAAGGTGAGAGGAATAGTGGTTAATTACATAGTATACAACATGACTTTATAGTAGCCCACCAGGGTCTGCTGCACAATAATAAATGACTTCGGGGTGTGTTCGGGGTTATCCACTGCTTGTCTGCAGATCCAGTCGGCGAACGATGGACTTGGCGGTGGAAAGCCGCGTCGCTGTGTGGTGTGCCCTGATCAAGATGGGAAGATTTAGATTCGTCCATTGGGTTTTGTGGGTCTGCATCCGTCCGGACATCCTTCGAGGTTGGGGCACAGTTTGGGTGTTTGAGGATCCTATATAGAGGATAGAGTCGGCACCTGTAGTTATCTACATTGAGGCTCACAAGTCTGTTTCCATCACCGTCTCACCGGAGTTGGTTTCCGGATCAGAGTCCAGACTTATCAGGTTATCGACCACTGGGGGTTGGTCAGGGGCTGTGGCCGCAGTGGTCGCCTCGGAGATAGAGGTTAGGGTCTCGGTTGGTCTAGCCGGGGTGGCAGTCGGGGCAGTGGTGGTGGCTTCGGGTTCCCTCCAGGGTCCGGTTGGTGGTGCACCTGCGCTGGCAGAAGGTCTCGGGGTGGACATACTTATGAATTCGAAAGACTCGATGTCCGCCTCGAGCTGTCTAGCCTCCTGCAGCTTGCCCTGGAGCTTTTCGAACGCACTCTCTGCAGTGCCGTCCCAATCTTTCATGAAGCAGCTGAATACTGCCATGAATCGAACATCCTGGTGGTCGTATTGGCTTCTCAGCTCCTGAAGCTGCGACTCGTATTTCAGCTTCATGGCCTTAGCCTCGTTTTCACGCTGGAGCGAGGCCCGAAGCTGGTCTCTTGCCTGTCCTTGCATGTCCTGTGAGATCCAGGTTATTTCCCGTCG
Source organism: Acholoe squamosa (assembly GCA_949317995.1). NCBI lineage: Eukaryota > Metazoa > Annelida > Polychaeta > Phyllodocida > Polynoidae > Acholoe > Acholoe squamosa. Next base: position 119,491,216 of record OX439035.1, on the reverse strand, counting down.
CTGGATCTCATGCAGACATTCGAACACACCTTCGGTCATGCCTGGAAGGTATCTGGCGGCCTGGTTGATGTGCCTCTCTTGCCACGCCTGGAAGATGTCGGCCTGAATATCACAGGATTCCTGTGTCCGGTTTTTTATGTAATCATCGGGGTCCTCCAGTTCGAAGTTAGATTTTACCAAATGTAGCACATTGGTGGTCCTCATGTTTCTTACTGGAGGCGTCGGTACAGGGGTCGTGTGCATGTCTGAACCACTCTCGTAAGCGTTGCTCGAGGTGGCAGTAGCACTCGGGGATGGTTCGGGTTGGTTTTCTCCATAGGCCGTTGGTGGGACTACAACCTTCACTATTCATATCAACAGGGGTTTGGCAGAAGAACATGTAGCATCATGCGTACACGTCAGACAAGCTGTCTGCCACCCACAGGAACCATGAATAGGTTAGTAATACCCGTCGTGGTCGTATTTCGAATCATGGCCGAGGTATCTCAACCTCCAAACATATAACAAGACACGTAAACAGGACTGTACACTTGTTGTGATTTCGGAACATTAATTAAGTAACGGCAGTCCGCCCAGCAAATCTGGGACTGCGCCTCACCTCTCTTTCATTGTTTTTCAACCAAGAATCTCAAGAAGGTCCGGTGGAAGGTGCTAACGTTTTCCCCCTACCTCGGATTCTCCGTTCCGCCGAGACAATTTTATCACGATTAGGTTTTAAATTCGTGTCAGCGTTGACCTTCTTGGGTCGTCCTCTCTTTGGCTTTTTCTCAACTGCTATTTTGCAAGGTCGGCCTCTTTTTCTCTTTGGGGCCATTCCCTTCAATTTCCTTGATAGCTCATTAGTTTTCATTAGGATCTCATCCTTCTGTTCATTCATCTGTTTGGAAATTTCCTCACACTCGGAGTTGGCGGAATCTTGCCCCTCCATTTCCTTAATCTACACACGTTAGACTTATTCATTCGGCCTGTGGCCAGACTCATAAGCATAACCGTGCTCTCAGATATAATTCAGGTGACCACGTGAGGTCCATCCCAGCTCGAGATTAATTTCCTGCACCTTTAAGGTTCATATATCCTAAACACGCGGTCACCCACGCTAAACTGGCGTGGCTTCAGGTGGGTATCATACCCGATTTTCTGCCAATTCGCTTTCTTTAATAGCTCATTTCGAACTACTTCATAAGCTCTCTTAAATTGATCTCGTAGAGATTCTACAAATGTACATGGGGCTTCGGGGCTCACCCCTATAACACCATATACGAGATCTGCAGGCATTATAATATCTTCCCCGAATACTAATAGATTGGGGGAACAGTTTGTTGCAGCGTGTACAGTACTGTTATAAGCATGTACTACAAAGTCACATGGAGGGGACGGGATGCTGCCCTGTCGTCTTGGCAAGAATTTACCAAGGGTTTGAGGACGTGTATCAATGTTCGATTGAATCTTTCTACTTGACCATCAGACTGGGGTCTGTATGGATTAGTTCGAGTTTTACAAATGGCCAAATAGTGGCACATTTCTTGCCATAGGTTGGACTCGAATTATCGTCCTTGGTCACTGTGCATCATTAATGGTGCACCTAGGTGTAGAACCCATCCTTTCATAAAGGCGCTAGCGCAGGTGGCTGCCTTGTGGTCAGGTAAAGGATATACTCGAGTGTACTTAGTATAGTAGTCAGTCACTACCATCATACAGGTGTTTCCCCGAGGTGTGGGTTTGATTCCACTGATGATGTTAATTGCTACTCGGGCAAAACGAACGCCGAAGAGCTCTTGCACCAGAGGCATCTTTCCTATTCCAGGACCGGGCTTATTCTTACCGCATTCGGGGCAAGTCATTACCCATCTTATGATGTCGTTGTGCATCCCTGGCCAGTAGTATCTTCTGGCTAGGCGTTCTAAAGTTCTCTTCTTCCCGAAGTGTCCGCTAGTTTTATGTCCGTGGCAATAAAACATAATGTCTCATCTTAGTGACATGGGTATCACTATCCGTAGGACCTTGTCCTTAGTAGGACAGGTTTTCCATCGACACAGTAAACCGTCTCGAACCTCTAGCTCGGTCCATTGGGCTAGACATTTTTCGAGTTTCTCTGTCTTCGAGGGATAATGCCGGCCGTTCGGGCTTGGCATTGTTATTCAGGAAGGAAATCACTCTCTTGATAGCGGGATCGTTTTTTTTGGAAATGTTGGATGGTTTCTTCTGGCCATTCTATAACATTTTCCATGCTGGCACTAGGTAGCGGTTTGGACTCTCTAGTTCGAACCGTTACAACTACCGCGTTGTGGGCCCCACAATCATCACAATCGATTTTCTGGCACTTTCTAAAAGGCCTCCGGGATAGGGCGTCCGCATTAATATGCTTCGAACGCGGTCGATGTTGGATCTGGCTATGCTCCAACCCAAATTCTGACAGGTGTGCCAGCCAATGGCCAATCATTCCTTCGGCGTCCTTAAAATTATGTAGCCACCTCAGGGATGAGTGGTCAGTTCGAAGAGTAAAATCGGTACCCCATAGGAAGTGTCAAAACTTTTTGGTATACACCACCACAGCCAGCAACTCACGTTTAGTGGTGCAGTAGTTTCGTTGTGTCCTATCTAAAGTGTTACTAGCAAAGGCGATTGGTACTTCAACCCCGTCCTGGACCTGCGACAGGGCTGCACCAATACTATCGTTGCTAGCGTCAGTGTCCAGTATGAAATGGTCATCCGCAGTTGGATATTTCAATACTGGCGTGTTAGCGAACAAATGTTTTATTTGCTCGAAGGCTGCATCTTGTTCATCTCCCAAGGGAAAACGTTCCTTTGCTCGACCTGGGGTCCAATGTGCTAGCATTTGCAAGGGGTAGCTCACTTTAGAATAGTTCGGGAGGAAGTCTCGATAATATGAACAGAACCCGAGAAAGGATCTTACTTCCTTCGCACTTATGGGCTTCTGCCATTCGGACACTGTTCCGAGTTTTTCAGGGTCGGCTTTTACGCCGTCAGGAGTTATTATGCGACCAAGATATGTAATAGATGATTTAATTAAATTACATTTCTTAGCTTTTAATTTAAACCATTTGATAGTATTCTCTTCAAGACTAAATCGAGGTTGTTCATGCAATCCTCGAAAGTCTTTCCAAACACTATAACATCGTCGAGGTACACCAAACAACTCTTCCAAAGAAGGTCGCTTAGCATTTCCTCCATCATAGCTTCGAAAGTGGCTGGTGCATTACACAGCCCAAAAGGTAAAACATTTTATTGGAATAAACCCATATGGCTCGAGAAAGCTGTTTTCTCCATGTCCTTAGGGTCCATCCCGATCTGCCAATACCTGGACTGAAGGTCCAGGGTACAGAAGTATTTGTTTCCTCCTAACGAGTCTAAGGTCTCATCTATCCTTGGTAAGGGATAGGAGTTCTTTTTTGTTAAGCCATTCAGCTTCCTGTAATCGATGCAAAATCGAATAGACCCATCCTTCTTCGTGGTCATGCACACGGGGCTGGACCAGGGACTCGTGCTAGGCACAATAACCCCTTTTTCCAGCTGTTCGAGGATTTGTTTCTCAGCCTCCACTTTCTTTTTAAGTGGTAATCTCCTATAAGGTATTTTAAATGGCTTCGAATCTCTGGTGTCGATCGTGTGCAACACCTTGCTAGTGCGGCCTACCGAGCCCCCAGGTTTCCCGAAAGCATCGTGGAAGGTAGCAAGCAAAGCTCGAAGTCTTTCTTTCTCTGAATTTTTCCTCAGGGAAGAATCATCAACTAATTTTCTTAAATCATCTGGTAATCCTCGAGCTGTGTCCTCAGGTAACTCAGTTCGAAATTGAGCTTCCGAGACATGTTTGGTCAGGAACATATCACCAATCTTCTCATTTTTTCTCAAGTACACAGGTTTTAGTCCTCTGTTCATGATCGGGACTACCGTCCACGATCCGTTTCCCACCAGAGTGTCAACAGAATCTAGCTGTAAACTAGATAATACTTCAGAATTAGGTTCGAAGACAGTGTTCGAACCTCGAAAAGCATTGTTCGAGGAACACAAAACGTCACAATTCATTCCAGATGGAATTTTCACAGTCTGTACCATGGTGGCTACCGAGGATACATGTCTCAATATGCATGGGATCTCGCAATTGCATGGTTGCCGGATCTTCAGCATCCCGAACCGGGGATCCAACACAGCACCGTACAAGCTTGCGAAATCCAAACCGATTATTCAATCATCACTTATGTCGGCTATGGTAGGGCTCATTACATACTCTTACCCCCCCATTCCGATCTGTATGAACGTCTTACCAAAAGTCTGCATCTGGCTACCGTCAGCCGTGCAAGCATTAACACCAACAGGTAGTATTTCATGGTTGCCGGACACCAGATTGAAGAATTTTCTCGAGACACACGAATGGCTGGCACCTGTGTCAATCAAAAATTCTCCAGTCCGCCCCTTCACCGATACAGAGTTGTTCCTAAGAGTCACCGATCTCCCATCTGAGACCCTTCAGGAAGGTTACACACAGATGGTTCGGGGGGAGGTGTGCCGCACTCACACGCGTCAACTCTTCAACCCAACCTCCCTCTTCTTCGACGTAGGATTGCTCCCTCGGGTTCCAACCTTCCTCTGTCCCTACCCCGTTGAAGTCCCCGGCTCGGACTGGGGTGAGAGGATCCTTCTCACATACCAGTCCCCCGGAGGGTATTGACTCCTGTACTAGCTCGGATTCACCAGTGGTGGCATTTTGGCAGATTTTCGAATTACAGATCACATCCTTTGCCACAGATGCGACCCTCTTTAGTTTTCCTCCTCCTTCTTCTCTTCCACATAATTAACTCGGAATAGCACAGGCTTCGGGGCTGTACACTCATGAGCGTAATGCCCCATTTCTTGACAACGGTAAGAGCGTAGTCTGCTCCGGTCCACTCTCCGTTGTTCAGGTCTGGCATACATAGTTTCAGCAAAAGTTTTCATAAAATCCTCCATCATTTTCTTCATATCCAGAGATTCAGGTGGAGCAGGGGCTCTCGATAGAGGTGGTCTTGGGGGCCGACTAACAGCCATTTCAGTAGTTTGACTGTCTGGGGTGGGTCTTGTTTCCCCTCGAGCTTAATTAGCGCTTCGTTTATATATCCGTCGAGGAATATACTTGCGCTTGACGTCTTTCTTTACCTGTACTGCAGAGATAGTACCGTCCTCCTCCTCGATCTTGATGATCTCGAAGTCATTGTCGGTTGTTTCAGTGTATGTCGGTTGGTGTATTCCCGACATGGAAGCCGTACTGGTATTAGTACTCGCACAAACCTTGGTATTCGAGGATTTCATCTCTACTTTTCCCGCCATGAGGGTCTTCTTTACTGTCCAGCACTCAATCCCTTAAAAAAGGTCCATCAGGGTAGGATTTCTCCCTTTCCAAGCATCTAAAGCTGCTTGCTGCTGATCTTCATCTCGAAGTCCACTTACGAATTGTGGCAACAAGTCGTTCAAGAAATATTTATCAGAAGGATTGGTTCCCGGCCGCGCCCTCTGTAACAGGGATTGCAACTCATACCAGAAGGCTCGAAATGATTCTTGTGGTTTCTGCGTTCGCTTCTTGAAGAGCATAAAAGGGTCTTCACTCACTAAATTGTACAGCAAAATGCTGGCAATCTCGACTAGCTGTTGGAAAGTACCCCTCTCGAAGTATACTTCGTTCCACTTTTCAACGGCTATCCGGCCTGGGCCATGTTTCAGACATCTGATCAGGTGAGGTAGTGCCTCCTCGGGAGTCCATGCATTGCACCTCATATCATCAGTGAAATTCGAGAACCATTCTTTCCAGGTTTTTACACCCTCGTAAATCTTAGGCAGGATGGCTTGCCGCCTAGCTGCGTTATTTGTGCGTACCAATTTTTGACATTGGTTGACGCTCCACTCTTGGATGGTCTCCTCACTGTGTGCAGTGTTTGAAGTATTGGCTGACTGATTCAGCATGTCTTCTAACACACTGCTTCGGGATCTGCGCCTCGAAGTTCCTCCCGTGGCGCCTCCAGCCCCTGGAGGGGGTGCAGTTGGTCCTCAGGTAGAACTTGATGCACTACCCCCTACCGCACCTTGGTTCCCTGTGCCCAAAGGTTCGGAATCATCTACAGAATTGTCATCATATGATAACTCAAAGTGGCCCTCCTGTCCACATGCAGTATTGGGTTCGTTCTCTTTATATGGTAAGTCAGTGGCGACACGTAATCTTATCCTCCGTTTTTCAGGTTCAGTTTGCCTGGGTTCATGTGTGGGGTCATAGATGCCATCGTTCCGAACATGGACGTCGGCATTATCATTTACAAATGGAACGTAACAATCTGGCTTCTTTAAAGCTTCGGCTGGTGTTGATGTCGCCAAAGGTGTAGTTCCTTTTACGAAAGTAGTGTCGGAAGGTATGTCATTATTAGTCATTTCCTGGTGGTAAAGTATATCTAGTTGTGTTACTGATACACTTGTGTCCGTTTCGAAAGATTTATCTTCTTCCTCGGGGCATGTTCTGGCAGTTTGATCACTGTTCTCTATTCCCGACACATATGTATCGAGAGCTGTCTTTCGTTTTGTCAGGTTGGCTATTTCAAGGCATAGTTCTTGTTGCTTCAAGAATAGATCTTGATTGGACTCCATTACGTCCTCGTTTTTCAAGATGCATTGATCTCGGATCTCTAGCAGCTTATTTGCCTCGTATTTATACTGTTCCACTCAGCTTTAGCAAGTTCGAGTTTCCTTTGGATGACATATGTCTGTCGTTTGAGGTCACGATTGATTTGCTCTTTTAATCATTTATCGGTTTCATACTGGTGACATTGTTTCTCCAGATTCCTAAGTCTCAGAACTTTTTGTTGGGAGTGTTCTAACTTTGGTAAACCTTGGTATAGGCGAACTTTATTCATGGTGTCGACGCTCAACTTGGCCTGTTCGCGCAAGTATTCTGCTGCTGATTCAGTGATTTTCTTCGAACCTCCTATGTCGAATACCGAGACGTCTACGTCATCTAAGGATCGACGGGGGTTCGCTGTTCTCGTTTCTGCTCGAGCCGAGGCTGCTCGTTGAGCATCCAGAGTCATCATCATAATTGGTGTCGATCTTTCTGTGGAATCGGTACTTAATCTGTATGTATAATTCATGACTGGAGTGGGCATCTCTTCGGATTTGAGGTCTCGAACTACCTTCTCTACCTTGGGTCCAATTATAGAGGTATACCCCTTCATTTGGATTCGGCTTAAATCGTCGGCATGAGTAGTGTCATTCTATGTGGATCCCGAGATACTCGATCTTTCATCTCGAGATCCATCGTGCTCGTGTTCGGCCTCCAGGGCCGCGCACTAACACCAAGAACCAGTGTAATGGTTCAAATCAATGTCTTGACCAGTTTGAAGTAAAGACCAGACAAGGGATCTCGGGTTAATGCAACTGGCATGTATTTATTACGGTATATGGTTTACATCTACCTCGAAGTGTACTGCTTAACTGTAATGTAAGCTCAGGTAAAAGTGGTCCGACTCCGTCAACAGCAAGAGCCAGACTAACGCCTTCCCGGCCCCAGGTAGGAGCTGAGACGAGGCGAACAGTGCTGCCACCATCCCGCAGAGACCAGGGGTCGAGGAGACCTCTAGCGACTACCGGTGATGGGCGCACCGCTCGAGACGCCCTCTCGAGGGAGACGCTCACACTATATCACGTTCTACGAGCCCCTACACTTGCTTGGTAAATCGTTTTATAACCTCAAAAGTCACCAGTAAATCTGCAATGGTCGCCATATTGGATCTCGGTTCAGAGATATCAGCACACTTCCAGTGGTTATTGATAAGGGAAATCTCCCTACGACTGCAGATCTAAATGGTAGTCCCCATGGGCTTCAGGTCATATGTTAAGATCTGCCTGGTAGTTTCAGAGAGACTTTAAAAATGTACCTCTGAAAGGATCTGCTTGGAGATTGCTAGATTTGTTTGACGTTGCTATTATCATGCGCCATTAATTATGCAACTGTAATGTAAAACACCAGGGGGCACCATCTTCAGTTGAGATGCTCTGAGGGAAGCCACATGAGTTTTCTCCCCCCCTCGTAGTCCCTTTCCTCCAAAATTTGCCCTTAACCAAACTATGTTCTAGAAGCTCACTCTATACTGCTCTGGCATTATAATGGGGTGCCCAAAAGAGCTCCATGCACCATGGCAATTGGCTGGCTGTATGGTCCCAGTCTTTAACATATTGTCCACTTAAGCCCAGAAATGAGGGACAGGCAACTAGAAGGCTATCCCAAGGAAGATGTGCGTCAGATGTGTCCAACTATTAACCTGATGCCATTCACCCATCCTGGGGAGGGCCTCCTGAGAATGTGCCCAGGCAACTGACTAGATAGTGTATACCTCCAACTCGCTCTCATTAACAATTTCATCAACATTACCAACTGGTTGATATTGTGTTGATAGTTTTGATCAACCTGTCTTCAACACCTTTTCAATCATTCCAAATCAATTTTGTCAACCATCACCATTTCAACATCAGATCAACAGTTGACATATCGATGCTGAAATATTGTTTACAATTCAACATTGATTCAACATTGATCTGTCATGTCAAATCAATGATACCGATTTCAATGTTGATTCAACATTAACATGTCAACAAAGAATTGCCTAACTACTACATGTATCAGTGTTGTTTCAACTTTTGAAACAATATTGAATCAACATAGAAACACAAATGTTGAATCAGCACTTATGATTTGATGTTGAATCACAGTTGATTTGCTTATGTTGTGTCACCTTTCAAATTCGATAATATCTAAACCAAGAATCAACTGTTCATCTGCAAAAATTGTTTCAATGCTGAATCAACATTAATGTGGGCACTGGGTCCTTCGATGCTGAGCTGCAGTATCATATGAGCAAGTGGCTAATCAGTGTGCTAGGTTGCAGTGCATCTGTTCACCTTTAGGAGAGGTCCTACTCTGACAAGGTGCGGGGAGAGACCACTCATGACCAGTGGTGTAGAACATTAATCAAAACTGATCAATCAACCCTGATTAACCAGTATCCTACACTAATTTACAAAGGTATTGCAATAGAATTACTCTAAAACAAAGTTGACTGTATAAATTCTGCTGTGTGGGAGGGGGAGGTGTGGCCATGTCCTCAGTTTGCTTCCACACACTGTGTGGAGTATATCTTAGACTACGTCCCAAGTTTGCCTATACATGCTGTGTCTCAGACTAAGTCTTCTATTTTTAACACACATTGTATGGCTTTGTCCTCAGTTTAACTACACATACTGCATGGAGTATATCTGAGACTAAGTCCCCAGTTTGCCTACACATGTTGTGTCTCAGACCAAGTCCTCTTTTTGCATAGACACACTGTGGGGCCATGTCCCCAATTTGTCTACACACACTGTATGGACCTTAACTAAGACCAAGTCCTCTATTGGCATACACTATATGGCCGTGTTCTCAGTTTGCATACACACACTGTGTGGAGTGCAGTCTATAAGAAAAGTTTTTCCCCTCACAGGCCATTTGGTCCTGCAGATCTCATCATTCCCCAGGACTGAATACCTCAAGATTATTTTTGTTGAGAAATGAATAATAAAAAAAAACAGCATTAAATAACTATTTTAACCATTTAACTCTTCAAAATTTAAATAAAAGTAACTGCTTTTGTTTTAGGCGGTAAAAACCTTAATAATGGTCCGATTTGCATGCCGTAAAAAACAAAATGTAGCCCAAGGTCCCATAAATACAGCCAGACATTCCAAATGTCCGACAAGTTTTTGTATTGACTTGGAGTGTATCCAAGTCCATGTCCTCTATTTGCATACACACACTGTGTGGCCATGTCTTCAGTTTGCCTACACAAACTGTGTGCAGTGCACAGCTAAAAATAATTTTCTTATCCAAGAAAATAAACTTGATATAAGAAATCTTTTCTAGTTATGAGAAAAATTCTGGTTATAAGATTCATCAGTCATCTTGTCTTTAAGAAAAATCAAGTTTAGAACAAATCTTGAGCTGCCTTCTTGATTTGAGTTTTCAAGATTATTTTTCTTAAGAAAATTTCTCAAAATTGGTAGTTTTGTCCACCAGGTAACATTATTTATCTTATATCTTAAAACAAGAAAGTCTAATTTCTTACCGTAATCTCCCGCGTAGAAGACGCGTTGCGCATATAGGACGCACCGCAAACTCAGCAGAAGCATTTTCGCGTATAAGACGCACATTTTAAGGATGGAATTTGTAAATTCAGTACATTTCTATAGTAAAATTACCCCTCGTATAAGACGCACCCCCAATTTCAGTACATCCTATAAGACACACAAGGCATTTGTTTGGCGTAGAGGACGTGTCTTATACGCGGGAGTTTACGGTAATATGAGGTTTATTAAACTAGAAGTATTTTCTTACATCTAGTAAAAGGTAGAACTAAGATCTTGTTAGAAATTGACCAAGGAATATTTTCTAACATGCCAGATAAGTATTATTTTCTTAAAATGAGAAAATTATGTAATCTGCCACTAGGTGCCAGCACTACCTGTTATGGTGAATAATTTGCAATACAAAGTACAAATTCCTAGCTTAAACTCGGTCCTAAAATATTAGATGTGATAAGATAAAGTGAAAACTGAAGGAAACTTATTTGGAATTAATTTAGTATCAGGTCCATTGGTCTGATAGTTGATTAAGGGAAATTCAAGGCATAAAGGAAGCTAAACACCTTTTGCGTATATGATATGATAATGTAAGGATGGGATGTGCCACAGCCTTTCATTAAGTCAAAGACTTTGAATAAAGGTCTTATTCACTTAAGAAAATGTGGCTTCAAAGAGCTGCATGTAATCTGATGATCCTCTGTCACTGAGTCACCTATACTGATAACCTTCTATTTGATCTAAAGCATTTCCATAATAGGTAAAAAATCATAACCACTTTACAAACAAGGAAATTAATGGTTTTTTTTTGAAATACTGAAAATGAGAAAATATAACTTATATTAAGAAAAAGTATGAGTAAGTTTATCTTGAAATAATCCTCTTCCATGAGAATTATCTACTTCTTTTAAGAAATATTCTAGGAAATTGAATCCTGATTTGAGAATAAATTACTTGATTCAAGAATTTATATCTTAAGATTGTATTTCTTAATTCAAGTAAGCTGGACATACCAAGATTTCAAGTAAAATTTTGTTACCTGGCGGACAAACTTGTTTTAAGTTAATTTTACTTAAAATGAGAAATAATTTCTTAAAATAAGAAAGTTATTTTTTGCTGTGTGTATTTAACGCCATGTCCTCTATTTGCATACACACACTGTGTGGGAATGTCCTCAGTTTGCCTACACACACTGTGTGGAATGAATCTAAGACCAAGTCCTCTATTTGCAAACACACACAGTGTGATTATGTCCTCAGTCTGCCTACACACACTGTGTGGAGTGTATCTAAGGCCAAGTCCTCTATTTGCCTACACACACTGTGTGGCCATGTCCTCAGTTTGCCTACACACACTGTGTGGAGTGTATCTAAGACCAAGTCCTCTATTTGCGTACACACACTGTGTGGAGAGTATCTTAGACCAAGTCCTCTATTTGCCTACACACACTGTGTGGTCATGTCCTCAGTTTGCCTTCACACATGGTGAGGAGTGTATCTAAGACCAAGTCCTCTATTTGCATACACACACTGTGTGGAGTATATCTAAAGCCAAGTCCTCTATTTGCCTACATAGACTGTGTGGTCATGTCCTCAGTTTGCCTACACACACTATGTGGAGTGTATTTAAGACCAAGTCCTCTATTTGCATACACACACTGTGTGGAGTATATCTAAGGCCAAGTCCTCTATTTGCCTACACACACTGTGTGGTCATGTCCTCAGCTTGCCTACACACAGTGTGTGGAGTGTATCTAAGGCCAAGTCCTCTATTTGCCAACACACACAGTGTGGTCATGTCCTCAGTTTGCCTACACACAGTGTGTGGAGTGTATCTAAGACCAAGTCCTCTATTTGCATATACACACTGTTTGGCCATGTCCTCAGCTTGCCTACACACACTGTGTGGAGTGTATCTAAGACCAAGTCCTCTATTTGCCTACACACACTGTGTGGTCATGTCCTCAGTTTGCCTACACACACTGTGTGGAGTGTATCTAAGACCAAGTCCTCTATTTGCATACACACACTGTGTGGAGTATATCTAAGGCCAAATCCTCTATTTGCCTACACACACTGTGTGGTCATGTCCTCGGCTTGCCTACACACAGTGTGTGAAGTGTATCTAAGACTATATCCTCTATTTGCATATACACACTGTGTGGAGTGTATCTTAGACCAAGTTCTCTATTTGCCTACACACACTGTGTGGCCATGTCGTCAGTTTGCCTACACACACTGTGTGGAGTGAATCTATGACCAAGTCCTCTATTTGCCAACACACACAGTGTGGTCATGTCCTCAGTTTGCCTACACACACTGTGTGGAGTGTATCTAAGACCAAGTCCTCTATTTGCATACTCATTCTGTGTACTAATGTCCTCAGTTTGCCTACACACACTGTGTGGAGTGTATCTAAGCCAAGTCCTCTATTTGCATACACACAATGTGTGGTCATGTCCTCGGTTTGCCTAAACACTGTGTGGAGATTGAGTCCTCAATTCGTTTGAGCACACAGCTAGAAAATGATGTCTTGTCCTTGTTTAAATGTGTATATTCTTCTTAAATAGACTTGCTCTTGTATAGGGGTAGAAAAGTATCAAGACCTCAGTTTGTTTACACTCTTTGCATTTTGGGTGAATTCACCACACCCAAGAGAAAGTCCCTTAGGCCTCAGTTTGCAAGCACACACTGTGAAGTCATGTCCTCACTTTGTAGACACACAGGGTCTATTAAGGAAATTCCTCAGTTTGCAGGCACACAGATTCAATGTCTGGCTCAAATTTGTGACAATTTTTATGCAAATACACTGGATTAATACCTAAGAGGTCAAAAATGGCAATAAAGCTAATTAGGCACTACACCCAGATCACTGGGTGAACTGGGGACGCACAGATTTCTCAGTGTGCAAAACAAATTGGGGACTTTTACACACAGGCAAAAATTCACAAAAAATAGCTCTTACTTTTTACACACCGCACAAGTTGCTCCAGGCCAAATTGGGGACATTTTGTTGACACACTAGAAATCATGTTCATAACCATTTTTCAAGGTCATTTGTGATACCCAAACCCATTGCCCCCCTTTTCTCAAGGTCATGCGAAGTGAGCCGTCCCCGGTTCGCAAGATGTCCCCAGTTTATAGGTGTGTGTTCCCATGAATGTCCCCAATTTGCTGATTACACCAACTCACACACACACACACACACACACACACACACACACACACACACACACACATATATATATATATATATATGTAATGGTTCGTATTGACTTATATGTTGGGTGGCTCTTTGGCTCGCTTACCACTAGATGTACCAACACAACACGAGTAGTTCGGGTTGGGCAAAGCCCCAGAAACCCCTACCTCTCGGGTAGGACTTTATTTGATCTCTTTGATGACAAAGTACTAGCGTCTGGACTGGACCATGTCCAGTCCCCTTCTGCCGCTCGTCCGGCTCCTTAGTAGGAGCTGGACGCGAGGCATGGTGCTGCCCCCTCTTGTACCAACGAGGTATCGCAAAGCGACACCTAGCTAGCATAGAAGGAACAAGCACCACACGAACACGTCTCTCGGATGAACGGCACTAATATATATACAATGATGCCGGCCCCTACACCACCCCCACTAGACTTTACCTAGGGTTGGGTGTAATTAATAAGTAACTATTGTTGACTTTATACAGTGGTGTTATAAATAAATAGGTAAGTCTATATATACACAGTTCGTATTAAATATAGAACATTTAAGGGGCATTATAAGTTATATGTACACAATAAGGCATCATCGTATATAACCCGAAGTGTTTATAAATAATAACAAAAATAGGAAGTGGCCCCTTATGGACCATCGACCTATGGTGGTAATGTTACAAGTGTGTTATTATTAAACATGAGACGCGACGAAGAATATTGGATGTGTAGTAAGGTGATATTAATAAATTTTTACAATGTTTTTACCGACCCGAGGTGGGGTAAATAACCCGAAAAAAATTTTGAGTACTTTTACTTACAAGAATATAATATACGATATAAAAATAGATTTATACAAAATATGAAATATAGGTGTCCTACCAGGGTAGCAGGATCACCCTTACAATATACCGGACTTCCGGCGAACCTGGAACGACTGGTTTCTGCAGCTCCACCCGGCGACATATGTGTGGTGGCAAACCACGTTGCTGTTATGATGTGCCCTGATGAAGATGGGAAGATGGAGACCCGGTTAGATGTTGTAGTCCTTTGGGTGTTCGGGTTAGCGTCCATCCTCGCTGCAGGTTACGTTCCAGGTATCAGGAGTCCAGCGTAAGGAACAGTGCCTCTGGCATACTAAATGCATTTACCCTCGGGTACAAGGAGACACCAACAGATGGACACTCAAAGATCTTCAGGATCTGTGTCCATCTTCTCAGCCGGCTCCACTGAGGCAGATGGAGCCGAGCTGCTACAGCTGCTCGTAGAGAGCGCCGCTGAAGCCTCGCTGGGAGTCTCGCTCCCCAAGCTCAAGGCCCTCATCACTGCGGACGGACTGTCCATTGCCTCGGATGCTGGTGCAGCAACCGTGGCAGTTGGGACAGCCCGGGTGTTCCAAGTGGGGGGCGGGAGCAGGAGAGCTGCCGGAACTGGCGGAGCAGCCGGGACCGGTGGAGTGGCCAGAACCGGTGGAGTAGCCGGGGCTGGCGGGGCATCCGGGGGTATATCTGGTACGAAGATAAGAGACGACGGTAAGCCGTCCCACTCCTCCAGATGTTTCCCGAATGCCAGGAAAAACTTGAGGTCAGCCTCCTTAAATCGATGGATATATCTGGAGTTTTCAGCTTCGTGAAACTCTTTAAGCTTTTCGGCTTCCTTCTGTTTCCGCCGGCAGGACTCGAGGGCTTCCTCGACCTTCTTCCTTTCCAGCTCCCTTATTTTCTCTTCCTCCCGCCTCTGGATCTCGTAGACCAGATTGACGGTGGCTTCAGTCATCACACGCCAGTAGTCAACAGACTGCTGGCGGTGCAATGCCTGCCATTCTGCCATCAGGTCATTCTGGATCTGAACCGTTCGGACATCGCGGTGGTCGACGAACGTATTCGGATCCTGAAGACCTGACAGGGTACCGGAGATCAGTTCCATTAGGGGTACCCGAGGACCCGTCGGTGGAACTATCACTGGTGGTGGCGCTGGGGCCTCCACTGAGACAGGCGGGGTGCCTGTTGGAGGAGCAGACGGGCCCTCCACCGTGATGCCTCCTCGGCCTCGGCCACCACCCGGGGAGCCTCGGGTGGACTCCAGCCCACCGCGGCCCCTACCACGGGTTTTGGCCCGGCCCAAGGAGGTAAGGACCTGCGACTCGGGTCCAGCCGGTCCCATTGAAGGGAACTTCGCCGCGTACTCGCTGTACGTGGGGCGCTTGCCGGAGGATCCCTCTCCAGCCCACCAAGTAGAATACCCGGATGGGGGAGCGAAGAGTTCGCCCCCATCATCCAGGCCGCCAGAGGCTTCGCCCGGGCGTTGTTCCGCGGGTGCAGGTGTGGAGGTGGCTGGAGTCGCCGGTGCGGTCGCCTGGCTACCCGACCTGCGGGCCTGGTTGCCAGGCATATCTAGAGCCGAGACTTGTTGTCCCGACTCGCGACGATCAGCTGGGTTGGCTGGTCTGGGCTGGTCCTTGCCACCCGAAGGGCTCACGGACCGGTCTGCTCGGGTCCTCTTGGAAGCAGTAGTCGTGACTGTGCCTCCGTTTGGACCTTTAGAGCGGGCTTTGGCCTTCTCTCGCTTGTCGTCTCCTCGCCACTTTTTCACCTTCAGGTGCACCTCACTGGGCATCCCGAATTTCGTGGACGAGGAGTTCGTCTGGAAGTACGTCAGCAAGTTGCCGCTCTTCCACGAGCAGAATCCGGTCTCGAATGCCTGCTCTTTCACTTCTTTAATGCTCAGCGCGGACCAATTAGCAAGGAGCTCGCTGAAGCACTTGATGGCTCGTTTCCTGGTCTTCTCCAGGCCGATGCCATGGGCCTTCTGCAAATGCAGAGCCATGTCTCGGCGCCGGTGAGTGCTGAACGAGCCATCACAATGTTTACTCGGGCGGTCCCCGAGCACACACATCATCACAGGCTTGTGATGCATATGGTACTCGACGATGTGCCGAGCGAAGCGGGGCTTCGTCTCGAACACCTTCTCACCCGTGAGAGCCAGCTGGCAAGACTCGAACGGGCACCTTCGGCGGTTGCCGGTTGGTCCCCATTGGGTCATTGCCCACTGGACTTGCGTCCGGGCCTCGTAGCTGTAGACTGAGCCTAATTTGGATTTGAGCTGGTCAATCCAAATCAGGTAGAACTTGCCTACTGGCGTATCCGAGGGGCCGGACTTCATCCACTCCTCGTCATCGCTGTCACCGTCCTTATTGATGGCGCTCGGACACATGTAGTGGACTGTGTCGTAAGCACAGTCCGCGAAGCAGCGGGGAGTCCGTTCCTTGAACCCCTCGGCTGCATTCTTCCACATCCACTTCTGATTGTCGTCCTTGGGAACATCCGTGGTCATTTCTTCCCACGTTGTCACGGACTCCAAATCAGATTTGGCAGACTCGGGCAGCTCTGGATCGCTTTCGCTTTCCTCACTGTCCGTGTATATGTTAGCTCCCCTACGGCTGGCTCGGCTGGAGGTGGTAGTACCAGTCGAAGCCTTGGTAGGGGACTTCGCCTTTGCACCCGACGTGCTGGCTGCAGAAGATGCAGTAACCGAGGTGGCTACCGTGGTGGTTGTAGTAGTGGGAGCGGGCGTCTTCGGTTTGCCCTTACCCCTCGGCTTGGTGGGGGGCGTGGGCTCTGCCGGAGACGCTTTCGCTCCATTCTTTTTCTTCCGGCGCACAACCTTAGTCGGTTGGGCCGGAACTTCGGGACTGGAATCCGACTCGCGTCGGCTCCTGTCCACTGTCCGAGGGCTCCTCCTTCCGCTGACCGGGGAGTCAGAGTCGGAAGAGATCTCAGATTTTCGTTGGGCCTGCTGCTTGCGATGGGCCCGGCGAGCCGTGGTGAGCTCCTTCTGCTGCTTGGCAAGCTCGGCTCGCTTTGCCTCTACAGCAGCCTGCTGGCGCGAGATGTCCTCTTCCGAGATCTCGCCAGGTGCCTCCGGGATGTCGGCAGCTGGGTCGGTCTCGGTCGTGGACCTCTCGACGGCGATGCGGACATCCTCAGCCTCCAGATCGCTCTCAGTGAGAGGACCCTTGGGCGCAGGTTTACGGGTCAATCGCTTGACCCGGTCGGTTTCCACCGACGACAAGGTAACTGTGGAGTCTGTATCCATGTCGGATTCGGACTCCCTTAACTCCGCGGCCTTCTGGATGATGCCCGCAGAGATCAAGACGGCTCGAGCTAAATTCTCGTTAGTCGCCATATTCTCCGCCAACTTCAGATAGTTGCGGAGCCAAGAAACTGGCATGTTGTCAGCCAGCTCGTCACTACACGAGTCCATTACCATAGTCTTAAGATCATCTGGTATGGGCTCGGGCACGCCCTCTTCCACCGCCATGGGTCCGCATCCGAACATGGAGGCGTGCATAGGGATGTACGTACCCCAGGAGGTGTACACGATACCTTCCTGGCGATCAACGTGTGCTAGACGTCTGATCTGAGTCCTGAATCCCGGAGGATACATTGGAATGTCCAGGACATCCACTTTGCTACCCGAAGCGGCTGTTGTAGACGGGCGCTCCGGGCGTGGCGGTGGTGGAGGTGGCATTCTCTCCCGGTCGGTTGCCTCGGCCATAGCCGAGAGCGTCCGGGCGGCCTCCTCTGTCGAAGAATCCATAGATTCCTCGACCCGAGACGAGACCTTCGGGTCCTCGTCTTGTTCCAACGGAATGTTGGCAGTTTGACGCGCAGCGTCAATCGTTCCCTGTGCCATGGCACCGGGTCCGACTTCCAAAATAAATTGGCAAGTTTTGTTGGACTCCTCCCGAAGGATTCGTCCAACAGGGAGGATTTGGGTTAGCTAGGCTAACACGACAGCTACAGGCTGTACAACCGCCGACAAATAACTAGAGCAAAAACGGGTGGCGTCTAACCACCACGAGTCCGCTCTAGTTATGACCAGTATGACGTCAGACCTCTCGTCTCGCGAGATCCCGCCATGGCTATCCGGTGACCTAGTTCCGCGCTTTCCCGCCACACCAGCAGCGCCACCTAGGGAACTAGATCCGAACCAACATTCGACTCGACATGTGAGACGCGGCCTACTACCCGAGTGCTATCGTCTGGAGCTTGGCGGTGTATACAACGCTTCAAAGCGAATGTACCGGTTAATCCGACCGCCACTCACGGGATACAGCCACCCGGGGAGGGCGCGTTCGACATCTCTAGCCGTGGAACGTATGTTGCCTGTCTATGGCGGACAACACGCAGCAGCTCGTTGTGTACTGAGTTAGGTTACAGCAGACCTCAACCGGGGGCTGCGTCTAACGCCTTCGGTTAGCATTTTATTTTTCCCGGCTTTACGTACGGCCTTTTCTGGATCTCGCTTAGTCAAAGCGGGACCCTTCCCATACGTAATGCCTTCACTCAGCGAGACTTTCTTCCATTTCTTACGATTAGGTCGTTTCCTGGCCTTCGTCTTCTTTTTTACCATAACCTCGTCTCCCGGCGTCTTTCTCGGCCGGCCTCTAGGGCGCTTCGTCGGTACTACCACGCTCGGTCCACTAGGGACAGATACAGGTGGTTTGTAGCCGAACTCCCTCTCCGCCTCTTCGCGCCCCTTCCAGGGCCGAAGTTTTCCGACATTTGTCTTCCATTTTCTACCCGTCAGGCAGTCCTCTATCATCACCGTGGACTCGGAGATGACACGAACGATTTTAAACGGACCTTCCCAAGGCGTTACGAGCTTCAGCTTATCCAGCGGCTCGTAGTACCTTAGTACTTTGTCCCCAACATTAAAACGAATTCGTTTAGCATTGGTGTCATAGCCCACCTTCTGCCACTTCGCACTCTTCAGCAGTTCTTTCCGAACGGCCTCGTATGCCTGTTTGAACCGGTCCCTTAATGACTCTACAAACAGCACCGTGCAGGGCGCCTCCGGGTCTATTCCAACCACTCCATACACTAAGTCGGCGGGCATTATGATGTCCTCGCCGAACACTAGCATGTTTGGGGTGCAGTTAGTTGATGAATGGACAGTGTTGTTGTAGGCATGTACTACAAACTCGCACTGTTCATCCCAGTCATCCTGGTGGGTATTAACCAGGGGCTTTAGTACTTGTATGAGGGTTCTATTGAAGCGCTCTACCTGCCCATCCGACTGTGGTCGGTACGGGTTTGTTCGGGTCTTACAAATGGCTAGGTAATGGCACATTTCCTGCCAAAGTTCTGACTCGAACTCCCTTCCTTGGTCACTGTGCATCATAAGAGGAACACCCAAATGCAGCACCCAGCCTTTCACAAATGCCTCCGCGCATGTGGCGGCTTTGTGGTTAGGAAGGGGGAACACCCGAGTGTACTTAGTATAATAGTCGGTTACGACCATCATACAAGTATTGTCTCGCGGCGTCGTCTTAATCCCACTGATGATGTCTATCGCTACTCGAGCAAATCTGACACCAAACAATTCCTGTGATAAGGGTTGCTTACCCAGGCCGGGTCCCGGTTTGTTTTTACAACAATCCGGGCAAGTGGCGATCCACCGGAGCAGGTCGCCTCTCATACCGGGCCAGTAGTAACGCCTTTGTAGACGCTCTATCGACCTTCTCTTACCGAAATGGCCACTCGTTTGGTGGCCATGGCAATAATACATGATATCCCTCCTCATCGGGGCGGGTATCACTATTTGCAACAGCCTACCGTTGGTGGGAGTTGTCTTCCACCTACATAGTATGCTGTCTCGGATCTCTAGCTCGGTCCATTGAGCCAGCAACCGCCTCGCTTCCCTATCCTCCAGGGAAACTAGAGGCCTTGCCGGTTTAATGCCTGACCGTAGGTATTCCATTATGCGCGCAGTGGTGGGGTCTGACTGTTGAAACTTCTTGATGGTCTCCGGGGACCAATCGAGATAGCTGCATACAGCCTCCTCCCAGGGGATATGGGGGGTGGTATAATTAAATACCAGCCCGGCTACCACAGCATTGTGGGCCCCGCAGTCTTCACATGTGGCATTTTGGCACCTTCGGATAGGCCGTCTTGACAAGGCATCCGCATTGATGTGTTTAGCACCGGGTCGGTGCTCTATTTGTTTATGCTCTAATCCGAATTCGGATAGGTGAGCTAACCAACGTCCAATCATCCCCTCGGCGTCCTTAAAGTTAAGGAGCCACCTAAGAGACGAATGGTCTGTTCTTAAAGTAAAGTCACTTCCCCAAAGGAAATGCTTGAACTTCTTCGTATACACCACCACAGCGAGGAGTTCTCGCTTGGTGGTACAATAATTTCGCTGTGTCTTGCTTAACGTGTTGCTAGCAAATGCTATTGGCACTTCGACTCCCTCTTGGACCTGAGAGAGAGCTGCCCCAATCGCATCATTGCTCGCATCGGTGTCTAAGATGAAATGTCCCTCGGGAGTGGGATATTTCAACACGGGTGTATTCCTAAATAAATCTTTTATTTTATTAAAAGACTCTTCTTGCTCGCTGGTCCATGGGAATGGGTCCCGTGCCCTACCCGGGGTCCAGTGAGCTAAGCACTGCATGGGGAAGCTGACACGAGAGTAATTCGGTATGAAATCACGATAATAGGAACAAAATCCTAAAAATGATCTCACCTCCTTAGCACTCGTGGGTCTTTCCCAATTTTCTACAGCTTCTAATTTTTCCGGATCCGCACTCACCCCGTTAGGAGTAATGATCCTTCCCAAGTATGTAATGGTTTTCTTAAACAAATTACATTTCTTGGGTTTAAGTTTAAGACCGTTTGATAGTATCCGGTCGAGGACTAATTGCAGATTCGCCAGGCATTCCTTGAATGACTTGCCGAACACGACCACATCATCCAAGTAAACCAGGCATTTCTTCCACAAAAGGTCACTCAGTAAGGATTCCATCATAGCCTCGAATGTAGCGGGGGCGTTACACAATCCGAAGGGTAAGACATTATACTCGAATAGCCCCATATGACTGGAGAATGCTGTCTTCTCCTTGTCATTGGGGTGCATTGGTATTTGCCAATATCCGGACTGTAAATCCAAGGTACAGAACCATTGGTTTCCGCCCAAGCTATCTAAAGTCTCGTCTATCCTTGGTAAAGGATACGAATTCTTCTTTGTTATACCGTTCAATTTCCGGTAGTCGACACAGAAGCGGATTGTACCGTCTTTCTTAGTAGTCATACAAACAGGGCTGGACCAGGGACTCGAGCTAGGCACGATTACCCCTAGGTCCAACTGTTTTTGTATTTGCTCTTCACAGATTAACTTCTTCTTGAGGGGAAGTCTACGATACGGGATTTTAAAAGGTTTCTCGTTGCCCACATCTATGGTGTGCAACACCTTATCGGATCTACCCACCGGGCCTCCTTCCCTACCAAAAGCACCTTCGTACTTTTGTAGAAGTCTCGCTAGGCAATCCTTATCGTCCGTATTCTTTAAATCTGACTGATCAATCAGCTTTTGGAATTCTTCATCCATGGGATGCTGACTAACTGGGTTTAGTGGTTTGTTAAATTTAGCCTCGGCGACATGTTCTACCGAACTCATCCTTCCAACACTGTCGCCTCGCCTCAAATAAACCACCGAACCACTTCGGTTAGTTATGGGTAATACAGACCAAGCTGCATTAGCCACTAATGTATCCACTGAGTCTAACCCGATGCTTGACAAATACACCGTGTCGGGTTCGTAGACTCCAGTTTCATTCCTCTGAGCCATGGACCCGCCACAAAGGACATCGCAAGTGGTACCCGGTGGGATCTTCACCGTATGTACCACTGCTGCGACCGAAGACACCTGTCTCAATACGCATTGGACATGCAAGCCATACGGGCTCCGTATACCCATCGTACCGTCCCTCGGGTCCAAGACGGCCCCGTATAAGCTTGCAAAATCCAATCCGAGGATTCCGTCATCACTAACCTCTGCTATAGTTGGCGAAAGAACAAATTCTTTGCCTCCTATACGGATAGGCATAAACGTCCTACCAAATGTACGCATACTGCTTCCGTCGGCCGTGCAAGCATTTACCCCCGTTTTGAGGTTCTCATGGCTGCCGGCCACCGAATCAAAGAATCTTTTGGACACACATGAATGACTGGCTCCAGTATCCACCAAGAATTCCCCCACCCGGCCTTCCACAGATATGGGTACATACCACCGTCTCCCCCCTAAAGGCGAGGGGTTACTGGTAAACTGGTGAAAGTCTCCCGAATCACCAAGATTCAATCCGAGTCCTCTCAGGAATTCCAGACACGGATGACTTGGGGGAAGGCGTGTCCCACACACTCGAATCAACTCTTTGATCCATCCTTCCTCTCCCCTAGTGCGGCCACTCGCCCCCATATGATTGCTCCTGCACATATCAACACTAGGGTCCCTGGCCCCGGCCGAGGTGCAGGGGTGCGCACCCTCAGCCACCCGGCCTCCAGGTGTAATTGACTCGAAATCTTCCACCGGGACACCCCCGGTAGCATTTTGGCATTCGTTCCCACTCGGGGCTATGTCAGATGCCGTTGACACAACCCCCACTAGTTTTCCACATCTGTGGAATCCGTAGCATTCTCCCTTTCTACGCCGTCGTCTTCGGCTTCATAGAAGGCAGCCATTACCGGCTTAGTAGCGGTACATTCAGATGAGTAGTGTCCCATGCGCTGGCACCTGAAACACTTAACCGTTCGGCGATCCACCCGGGGTCTTTGCCGATTGGCTTGGATGGCATCTGTAATTTTCTTACACATGTCTTCCAGAAGTTTGGTCATGTCCGGGGACTGAGTCTTCGCTTTGTCAGTGCTTACAGTGGGCTTGACCGCCTTCTCGACAGCCTTCGGGTCACTCTTGACCTCGGATGAAGGTCTAGAGTCCCTTTGTTTATTGAAAGATTTCCTGGGAATATACTTCCTACCTGAAGTATTCTTCCTTAATTGCATCGAACAGAAGGTGCCGTCTTCCTGTTCGATATCAATCAATTCGAAGTCGTCTGAGGGAGTATTGACCTCAGACTGCTGGGTCACCGATGCCAGGGGTACCAAGCCGCTGGCATTAGGTATGTCCCCAGCTAACATAGCTCGCTTCTTCACGGCCATATCTATACCATTAAATATGCCGTGTAGTGTTATGCCTTCTTTCCAGGCATCCCTCGCTGCTAATTGTTCATCTCGGTCTCTTAGACCCTTGACGAATTGTGTGATCAAATCGTCCATATACCAGTCCTGGTTTTCAGTACTGGGTCTGGCCTTACTTAGCAGGGCATGGAGTTCCATACCGTATGCTCTGAAAGCTTCATTCGGCTTCTGTGTGCGTTTCTTAAAACGGACCATCGGGTCTTCCTTGACCATGTTGCATAACAGTCCACTAGCAGTTTCTACTAACTGCTCAAAACTCCCAACGAGGCCGTACCAGGTTCGCCATTGCTCTACAGCCATGCGACCCGGCCCGCCTTTCAGACATCTCACCAGATGTGGCTTGGCCTCGTATGGGGTCCATCCATTACAATTCATCACATCGATGAAATCTTCAAACCACTCTTTCCATGGTCGAGTACCGTCATATTCTCTAGGAATAACGGCTACCCTTCGGGCAGAATTGTGAGCATACATCAATCTAGTGCATTGCTGTTTGCTCCATTCAATCGCCTTGGTTTCATTCAAGGTTCGATTGCCCCCTATACCACCGAAGCTCGAATTGCCCGGTGGAGGCGGTGGTGGAGGTTGTGTATACGTCCACTGTGTACCACTGTGGTTCGTATAGCTCGCACCACCCTGGTTGGGGCCGGTACCCGAGGTACCGCTATAGCCTGTGGCACCCGAAGCACCGCCCCCCCCTTGCGCACCTTGGTAACCGCCGTCGGATGGCTAGTTTCCCGTTGACTGGCCGCCATCGTTCGATGGATTCGGTTGGGTGTTGTCATTACCAGCACCCAGCCCCGGGTCGTTACTAGGATCCACATGAATGTGGAACCCACTGGTCTCCGCACTACTATCGGAAGCCTCTCTAGGGGTATAGTCCGGGTCCAGGTTGTGGACTATGGGCACTTCACTTATCCGGACTCTACTAGTTCGGCCATGCTTATCCTGGGTTCTGATGTAAACGCCCCCTTGATCTACATTCCGCGAAGCATTATCATTTACAAAAGGATTATACTGCGGATTCTTCGGTGTAGAACAGGAGACCGGGTCGCCCTGTTTCACGAACGTCGAGTTCGGGTTTGTATCCCTACTCGCCGGAGGGGCATACGTTTGCTCTTGCTCCTGTAAATAACTCTCCATAGCGGACTTATTTATTGTGAGGGTAGCTACGTCTGTAGTCAGGTTTCGCTGTTCCTCCCTTAGCTGTGCGTTTTCTGCCAAGATTTCGGATCGAATCTTTTCATTTTCCGCCACAGCTCGGTTTCTTTCTTCTTGGGCGATAATTGCCTCTCGCTTAAAAGTATCCTTAAGTAGGCGGTACTTTTCACCCTTCTCTTTCTGAGACTTGTTATATTCACTGGTCTCCTTCCTGATCTCGGCTTGTTCCGAGACCATCTTGGCTTCTGTCTCAGCCTTCCGGAGTTGAAGTTTCTTAAGCTTCTCCTCCATTGCGTGCAACTCCGTTTGTAATTTATTTACATCCCGAGCCTTAGCAACCTCCTCGGCCCTAGCCTTGTCGATTGCTCTAAGTTTACTGGCTTCCTCGATTTCCAACTCAGCCAGCCTTTTTTCTTTTTCCTGTGCGTCTCTCTCCTTCCGCTCCAACCGATGGGATACGGAGGATAGACGATATTTGAGGTCGGATTCTTTTAGAATCGCCTCCTGCTCAACGGATCGTAATTTTCCGATCCGAGACTTAGCTTCCTCTTCTATTTTGGATTGGGCTAACATGAATTGTTCATGTTGCCTCTTTGCCTGTAACTCCACCTGTTCCTTGGCTTTCAAATAGGCCTGAGTATTTTTATACCCGGGACCCATCCGACGTCCGTAGATAGACTTGCGACTGCCTCCAGGGTAAAACATGGAGTCAGACAAGCCTTCGTCTAGAGATCGGCCTAGGTGATGCCTTTCCGAGCTTTTCGGTCCGGTACCACTAGGCTTATTTTTTGCTTTCGCGCCTGGGACTATTGCGTCCCTTTTGGTTTTGCCATCGTCGCTGTCATGATCCGACGATGTCATTAGTGGGGCTACTTCGTTTCCACCACCTGGTGCTGAACCCTGGGGGGTTGCAGTACGCTGCATAGGGCTTTGTGCAATTGGTGTACCCAAGCCGCTAGCCGAGCCTGTTGGTACCATAGGACCTAGCTGGCGTCTGCTAGTTATAACTTGGGACCAATCGCTCAAGTCTAAAGTTGGGGGTCTTAACACACCCCTAAACAATCCGGTATCCGGTACTCCTGTTTGGGGTGTAGCCGGATACAATTTTACGATGCCATCTCTGGTGGCATTGTCCATCAGGTCGGGTGTAGAAAAAATATTTCGTACACCCTCCTGATTAAACATTTGTTGTTGACCGGGTTTCCAGTCTAACAACAGATGCTGGGATGTGTAATCATCCTCTTCGAATCCCTCTAGCCCAGGGCTGGGGGGATCCGCTTCGGGTTTCCCGAGGCTTTCGGCCAATGTGGCCGCGCACCACCCCCGAACCAACTGGTCACGGCACCAGTGTAATGGTTCGTATTGACTTATATGTTGGGTGGCTCTTTGGCTCGCTTACCACTAGATGTACCAACACAACACGAGTAGTTCGGGTTGGGCAAAGCCCCAGAAACCCCTACCTCTCGGGTAGGACTTTATTTGATCTCTTTGATGACAAAGTACTAGCGTCTGGACTGGACCATGTCCAGTCCCCTTCTGCCGCTCGTCCGGCTCCTTAGTAGGAGCTGGACGCGAGGCATGGTGCTGCCCCCTCTTGTACCAACGAGGTATCGCAAAGCGACACCTAGCTAGCATAGAAGGAACAAGCACCACACGAACACGTCTCTCGGATGAACGGCACTAATATATATACAATGATGCCGGCCCCTACATATATATATATATATATATATATATATATATATATATATATATATATAATCATGAGTCACCCCAGCACGACTTGGCAGTGGTAGGGGGGGGGGTTGGCTGATAGGGCTCTCACCCCTCTGGAGGGTCTTGCCAAAAGATGACGACGGAGAACCTCTGTAAGTTTACTCAGAGAGTACTGAGGAAAACATGTACGGTCTAACTCGTTTTCATAGAACAAATTTACAGCAGAAAAATAATTTCTGAGTTGTAAAGAAAAAAATAAGTGCATGTTTTATCTAAATGAATTTGTGAAAAATTGGTTAGCAACACCAAAATGTGCACGTTTTATTTTTTTTTGGTTCACATTTCATTTTTGGCAAAACCCTCTTAACTCTTATTATTCAGCAGGAGGGTCTTGCCAAAAGAAAACGGGGAGGAACCTCTGTAAAAAATCTCAGAGAGTGCTGAAGAAAACGTGTATGGCCCAACTCATTTTCATAGTATTGACAAAAAGATTACAGCAGAATCTATGGAAAACTCTTTTGGAGATGTAGAAAAGCATGCACATTTTCTCTAGACGATTATCCAAACAATTATTTATCAAAACAAAAACGTGCACGTTTTCTTTCTTGGTTCTCGTTTCATTTTTGGCAAGACCCTCCTGAGCAGTCTCCATGTTTTCTGGAGCGTGTTGCTCCTATGGTAAAAAGAGCTGTCAGTAGGTACCCTCTTTTTAAAAGAATTCACGCTCTGCTTCACCATTCAACTTGCACTCACCACATTAGTCTGAAAAGGCACCTGCTTTGTTTCAAACAGAGAGAGCTGCACTATCAGGTACCTACTCATGTCACATACTCTATAGTATATTACACTGACTGACTTCTCCCAACTAGGTACCTATTCAAATCCCCCTTTTTTAGCACCTTACTTGAATGACCACTTGTGAGCAACAAAAGGGACAAGTTATAGCTACATGAAAAGAAAGGACTGGAAACGAGGGCAATTTTAGCCAGCTCTTCCTTTTACTAAAGGAGCAACACCCTCCCGTTTTCCAGGAAGTATCCTCCTTAACCTGCTAGTGCAGTAATACATCATGCCCGTCATGACGCAAAGATGATATGACAGTTTTCGACATTTGAAACCAAGTCAAACCTTGGTATTGTAAATAATTGAATTATATAAGCAAATGTCCACGACCATGGAATAATTTTGCACCGTATTCACCGAGGTGAGGCTGCCCGTATCCCACATAGCCATTATATAGAGGCTTCCCAGGTTTGAAAGCTTTTAAATGAAGGTATGCAACAATATTAAGCTGTCTTCATTACAGCAGGTCACGTGATCATTAGCCATTGAATACGGCCACATTGTATTCCATCCCCCCATTGAATACGGCGGCTCTAGTACTAATCTATAGTGATGATCATATCAGCCATGACATAAAGTACATGCACTGGTAGCAACAGGGGCGTTGCATGTGGATGGGCAAACCTATGATAACGAACAGGTTTTTTTCCCCCACTGAGAATGGATGAATATTTTGAGCCCCCTCAGAGGGGTTAAAAGACCCCCGCCCCCTCCCCCTCACACCCACCTCCCCCGTTGTTGAAAAACGATCACTCCCTACATGCATGTATATATCCATTGGTTTAAAGTTTACCATTAATGGGTATTATAAAAATAACCTCCCTAGTTATAGGTGTTACATGTTATACGTCTCAAGAGTGAATCCATTGGGGGAAAAAAACGACAAAAAACCAACGAAATAGAAAAGGTTTCAAGAGAATTGCTCCAAACAGTGTTTTTCTTCACGAGCTAGTCTAGACGGGTGTATTCCACAAGACGAATTCTATAGTAGGGTGCGACTTAGAGGCTAACGAGTATTATTTAAATTTGAATATTTAAATTTGAATATTGAAATTTTGTAGCAATTCAAGTGAATTCTGAATTAGATTTTTAGAATCAAGATGAGGGGGTATAACCTCACAGCGAAGAATGAATTACAGAAAATTATATGGAAACTTTGATGAAATTCTAAAATGACCTTTTATTGTTTCTGTTGGGGTGGTGATGAGAAAGAACGTTTCCTTTCTGGAGTGGTCTTAATTTGGACAGCAGATAATGGGATGGGCATTCTTCCAAGTACATGGGTATCCACATGCCCTACCTTAACTTAGGAATTATAAAATAATGACAGTACTGTCGTCATCGCATATCTTACATGAATATATTATCACAGTGTCATACCTTCCAGGTAAAGGGGCTACATATATGGAAAAAAATGCATGTGTCAATCAAATTAAACAGTGTCATTCATTGCATGTGTTACAAATTCTGCCCTCGGAGACCCTGGACATAGGCCTTTATCATGGATGTACCCAAATATGAAACTAATATTAGAGATCTTGTAACTTATGACACACAGATAACTCTTTAAGAGCTGTAATACATTAGCTGATATATGAAACCCAGGTAACTCTTTAAGAGCTAAGATACATTAGCGTGTTGTAACTTATGAAACCCAGGTAACTCTTTAAGAGCTGCGATACATTAGCGTGTTGTAACTTATGAAACCCAGGTAACTCTTTAAGAGCTGCGATACATTAGCCGGTTGTAACTTATGAAACCCAGGTAACTCTTTAAGAGCTGCGATACATTAGCCAGTTATAACTTATGAAACCCAGGTAACTCTTTAGAGCTGCGATACATTAGCCGGTTGTAACTTATGAAACCCAGGTAACTCTTTAAGAGCTGCGATACATTAGCCAGTTGTAACTTATGAAACCCAGGTAACTCTTTAGAGCTGCAATACATTAGCCGGTTGTAACTTATGAAACCCAGGTAACTCTTAAGAGCTGCGATACATTAGCCAGTTGTAACTTATGAAACCCAGGTAACTCTTTAAGAGCTGCGATACATTAGCCGGTTGTAACTTATGAAACCCAGGTAACTCTTTAAGAGCTGCGATACATTAGCCGGTTGTAACTTATGACACACAGATAACTCTTTAAGGGCTGCGATACATTAGCCGGTTGTAACTTATGACACACAGGTAACTCTTTAAGGGCTGCGATACATTAGCCGGTTGTAACTTATAAACCTAGGTAACTCTTTAAGGGCTGCGATACATTATCCGGTTGTAACTTATGAAACCTAGGTAACTCTTTAAGGGCTGCGATATATTAGCCGGTTCTTACTTATGAAACCTAGGTAACCCTTTAAAGGCCGCTGATGCAGGAGTGCATCATGCCCATTGGTCGTCATGACGCACCAATGAAGTGCTGGTGAGACTGCTCGCTAGCACTTCATTGGAGCATCATGCCGACCCTACGGGGTCTATATATAAACTCCTGGAGGGTCGGCATGATGCACCAATGAAGTGCTGGTGGGTATTCTCACCAGCACTTCATTGGTGCATCATGACGACCAATGGGCATGATGCACTCCTGCATCAGCGGCCTTTAAAGGGTTAACAGGTGCTATTGCAGGAGCGCATCATGCCCTTTGGTCGTCATGACGCACCAATGAAGTGCTGGTGAGACTGCTCGCTAGCACTTCATTGGAGCATCATGCCGACCCTACGGGGTCTATATATAAACTCCTGGAGGGTTGGCATGATGCTCCAATGAAGTGCTGGCGGGTATTCTCACCAGCACTTCATTAGTGCATCATGACGACCAATGTGCGTGATGCTTTAAATGCATCAGCGGCCCTTAAAGGGTTAAAGGATTAAGGTTTGCCTTCAGCACTCCAGCCGACCTCATGATGCAAAACTTACAGGGTTGATACACCCCTGGACTGATGCAGCAAGCACCTCAGACATGCATCATGCTGGGGGTTGATACACTCCTTAAGAATCGGCATGATGCATCAATGCAGCGCGACTGTGTTAGTCACAAAAAGAAAGAAATGAGTACAATAAAAGGCGCCAAGACATTACAAGCTTTTAACAGTAAATTACTTTTATTTTTGGAAAACAGTAGTAGTTACTGTCATTGCAAATCCAATGACCCAACAGTGAGTTCTTCTATACCCATTACAGTGATCTTTATAGCCGATTTACAATTGGGGCTGAGAGTCTATGCAATACTTAGAGATTGAGCTCATACCTTCGTGCATATATAACCATTGCATACATATGTAAAATATGCCAAGTAGCACATATTCTTCGTGGATATTTCTGCCAATGGTCACGCCTTCTTGGTATATGGGTTTTAATCAGACAAAATGCTCGTACTAATTACCTATTTATCTATTTAATTGAAAAGTACCATTATCTGTGCACATACCATTCTGTGCATATCTTGGGCTGCATATCTCTGTGGTTGTCGTCACGGTACCATGGTGACAACCCTAAACCCTGTAAGGGCCATGCACTAATGCATCATGCCCATTGGTCGTCATGATACATGAATGCAGCCCTGGCAGGTAACTCGCCAGGGCTGCATTCATGCATCATGCCGGGCCTTCAGGATTGATACATGAACTCCTGGAGGGTCAGCATGATGCACCAATGAAGTACTGGTAAGCAGTCTCGCCAGCACTTCATTGGTGCATCATGACGACCAGTGGACATGATGTATTCCTGCATCAGCGGCCCTTAAAGGGTTGGTTATACCCACCACTCACCATGCTTAGGGGGGGGGGAACCTTTCTAAAATTTCTACTTGTAAAAATTCTGGGGAATGGCTGATTTAACATGTACATGTATGGCAGAGGTCATGCAGGTCAGGTCATTGTATGAACTGGACATTTCTTATGTTTTGTTTTTTTTCATATAATCATCGTAAATCTGTCCATACTAAAAGAAATATAAATCAATATATATATATATATATATATATATATATATATATATATATATATATATATATATTATCAGCCCTTTAATTTGAGGTAAAAGACACTGATAGGACATAATATGACCCTGGATAACACCCATTTCCAGGGATTCTTTTGGGAACATGTTGGTCCCATCTTATCAGCTGTATCATAGCGCTAGAACCAGCTAAAAGTAGGTTCTAGCACGGACCTGAAAGTGGTTCAGGTCCATGGTTCTAGGAATGTGGGCCGACATCTTTCCATTCATACATACCTCTTGGGAATTCCTACCGTGTCATCTGAGAATCCTTAATATATGCTCTGCTAATTTACCAATAATTTATCAATCAAACCCTCCATTTTTGGCCCACATACCAGACCTTTTAGCCATTGGAACACGGTACAAGTGAAGCATGATTGACTGTCATTCATGAAATTCCCAACTTAATTTGAGAATTTAATAATATTATAATTAATAATGTCATGAGTGCATGCGTCACTTTGCACTGACCGTCATCCAGGGTTGTGTCATTTATAGGGTCAAACTGGTCAAAGGTTCAACCCTTTGAAGGCCGCTGATACAGGAGTGCATCATGCTCATTGGTCGTCATGATGCACCAAATGAAGTGCTGGCGAGACTGCTCATCAGCACTTCATTGGGGCATCATGACGACCCTCCGGGACAGTATTGACCCAGTAGGGTCGTCATGATGATATAATGCCATAGTTGCCTTTTAATGCTTTTACGGAGTTTGTAAGGATTAACAGGGCGTAGGAAAATGGGGGGGGGGCAGGGGGGCCTGGGCCCCCCAATCATAAAGCAGGTGGGGCCTGAGTATGTCTGGGCCCCCCCCCCCAAAATTTGTCAAGAATTCATTATGAATTGAACTAGAAGCTAAATCTTTGCATTATCAAAGTAGATTGATACACTGCAAAAATGGTGTTTAGATTTTAAACATGTTTAGGTCTAAACACGTTTAAAACCTAAACATATAGGTCAGTTAGGTGTCTCATCGACTACACATTTAGGAAATGAACACTTTTATTCTAACTACATAAACATCTACGCTAAACATGTTTAGATGTTTAGAGTTGAGACAGTTGAATAATAGGTGTTTAGATTTAAACATCAGTATGTTTAGATACTTGGATGTTGAATCCACACCAGGTAGCAGCACTACCTTTGACTGGACTATCTGCACACAATTATAATCAATTGTTGTGACAAATGTCCCCAAATCCCATGTTTATCATGGTTTCATTTCATAGAATGTCATGTGAATAGAAAGGGCAATAGAAAATTGACTACATTCACCTCATGCCACCACCATTACCATAAAATAATCAATAAACTCCATGACTGACACCTATTTGATATAATTCTGGAATAGATAAGGCAATGTCCTTCCTGCCAAGTTGTTGTACTTTCTCAAGTCTGTCATTCTGATGCAGTGTCTAATATATGTACACGTATATAGGTGTGGCTGACATCTTTGGAGACTTTGACAAGTAAATACCTGCTGATGCACCCCCCCCCCAGTAAATGAGAAAACAAACAAAATATATCTCTGTTTAGGGTTCCAAATTTGGGATTGAATACTAGTAGTCCAAATTTTGGGTGACAATGGCAAAAATTCAAACTTTTGGGGTTTAAATATTACAAGTTTCCAAATTTTCGGGTTGAAATATTACTTATGGGCGAGGTTTGAATACATAGATTATAGTAGGCAATGTGAGCCATTGCAGACCTCAGAAGTGCGAAAAGATTTCGCTCTCGCAGATCAAAATCCCTTGCACTTTTGATCGGTGACACGGGGGTCTTTTTTCATTGAGAACAGGTCAAGTTATTTTTCCCCCCAACCCCCGTTGTCAAAAACTATGACATCCTAATCAATACCTGCAAGCATCATACATCACTCAGAGGGTTGACTGTCACGATCATGGTTTCGAAGCAGTTCTTGGACCAATCAATCAGGGCTATGCTATTCTTATCAGAAATACCTTCTGCTGAAGGAATTCTTAGATGAAAAAAGTACATATTAATTAGAGGTAGGATGGAGATATCACAATAGGGTAAGGAATTTAACCCTGTAAGGGATACCAATGCATTAATGCATCATGGGTTATCAAAATGCAGCGAGTCACCAGCACTGCATCTTGACAGCACAGGGACCATGCAAGCTATAAGCATGATGCATGAATGCAGCACTGGCGAGTTACTCACCAAGGCTGCATTCATGCATCATATCGAACAGTGGGCATGATGCTGCACTCTCAGCTCTTAAAGGTTAAATGAATCATAGTTTGCATTTTGGTGTACATTCAAGACCATTCCTTCCATCATGTCAATGTGATATATGTAGATGATGAGAATAATTAGCTCTATGTATTAATGACATTTTGAACTCCAAGAAATAGTGTCAGGTTTCTGAAACAAATCTCATTATACCTATGAACGACGACCTTGGTGCGCCTCAGCACTTGTACAATTAATCTCATCAGGCATGATTGCAATAGATGTTGGAATACCGTTCTCTAATTAAGGAATAAGACATGGGGCATAGTCGTGGGACATATAAAGGCCCTCAATACAGTCTAGAGCATAACATCTTTGACCAAGTGCCTTATTTCCGTTATAGCACAAAAAAGCAACACAGGAATATCAATTGTGAAGTCTAAAGGTGAGATGAAGTTAACCTCCTGTACCGGTAGTGCATTATCTAGATAATGTACAGTGAATCAGCCAATCAGAATGCAGCATTGAGGATAATGCACCATGAATTCCCCCCAGCCTTGTTATAACGTCTATCTCACATAATTCGTTTCCTCACATCCAGTGCCATTTATTTTGGTGAGAGGTGAGCTGGATACAGCTAAGGACTTTGGTTTTGTCTACTCTCTGCTTTTGGGTGAGAAGGGAAAACACTCAGCTTGATAGTTTTGACAAATCTCTCCAGGTGGCAGTACTGTGCAGTCAGACTCCTTAACTACAGGGGTCTTTCTACCATATTTCGACTTAGCGGGATACATTATTGACCAATGAGAAAATTCCTTTCATTCACTGCCGCCTTTTCAGGGTGCATTACATAATACCTGGTACCCATCAGCTCGCTGTTATCAGTCCTTATCTCGCAAGGTGTCAGCAGCTGATCAGCTTCAGCAGGGGTCGGCCCACTAAGGAACACGCTAAGGGCATTATATATTAGGAACATAAGCTGATCATCAGCATATGAGACAACTCACATAGCCATTATCAGCTGGGGGCCGCCATTAGACCCCGACGGCACTATGACTCGGTGCGTTCGGAGTACGGCCGAGGGATCAATGCTGGTTTGTAAGGCCACCCCCTATTGGTCTGCCCCATGTGGGCCAATGTTGATCCCCAAGTCAACTTACTACACTTCC